>NW_010583017.1:203251-222945 GCF_000705375.1 Tinamus guttatus | reverse complement strand
CACTTATTTCCTGCAGCAGTGGCTGTTTTTCTTCTGTCTGAGCCTGTTTTGTCCTTTTTGATCTTTGTCCAACTCGAGTGCTCTCTGGTGATAGTGCCGCCAGTGAAACCTCTTCTGGGAGTATGGTTGTGATATATCAGTTTGTCTTTGACGGTGAAAGGGTCCATTACGTAGGGCAAGTTCTTGCCCCAGAGTCCATCTGATCAACTTTTATAATCTTTAGAGATGGCAAAGCTTTTACCTTTTCCCCTGTGCTATGAGAGGAGGGAAATGATCCTTTAATGTACACTTCATTTTATTATTATTACTTCTCCTATAGATGTCTCTGTGCTGCATCTCTGCTTGTGCAGGCTGTTTTATATCACACTCCCTGTTGCTCGTGAGAGGAATTAAAGACTTTTCCTTGTGCTTCTCTCTAGTTTAACTATATGTTAGACTGATGACCTGACTCCCTCTCTGTTCTTGTGTTTTAACACGTACCTTTTTCTGGAGCAGTTCTTGGGCAGCTCTTAGGACAAAGAATATTCTCTTCAAATGATGTCTCTCAAGCTGAATATTGAAAATGGTCAGTTGGCAGCTCTTTGTCCAGCCTGCAGTGCAAGCAGCAATACTCAGTGTGCAGCTGCTGAGAACAGCGATTTGTGCAGAGGTGTTTTTCCTAGGAAACAATAGGATCAAAATAGCTCAAGCTCTGAGCTTCCCTGAACTTGCCATCAGAGACCTGTGCCCTGTGGTAGATTTCCTTGCCTTTTCACCCAATACGCTTTAGAAAATGAGTCTGTTTGTTTTTAGATTGCAGACTATTTATCTGCTTCAGATGCTGTAAAGATCAGCTCCATTATCTCCATCCAGCTAGCTCATTTCTCTACAGTGTTTCCATTTAAAGTCTGGAGGTAACATATTGCTTGTGCTGTTCTGCATGAAGTCGATAGTACGTAAATTTCTGTTGCCCAGTATGAAAAATTATACTGAATTAGACTTCACAGAAATGCAGATTCACATAGGGCAGCCTTGCTAGCCAGCACTTGCGTGAACAGAGCTTCTCATCATCTTGCCTTGCACAGCTCAAACAGAAATGCATCAAACGTGTGACCAAGATGTAGTACCCAATAACTGGTGCCTCTCGCAAATGGCCTGATTTACCAGGCATTTAACTGTGCATGAATACAGAAACAGAGAGAATATTGATCTAATGAGAGCAGACAGAGACTCTGGAGGTGCTGCGTTAGCCACTACCATTCCAGTGGGCGGCCCATTGAACCTGACTTTTCTTGGCCCCTGCATATGGGACACCCTATACTTCCTCAATCCCCCCAGTCAAGGCATAGCTGCAATCACAGCTCTGCAGGTTCAGGGAGCACGTGCCCAGCTGGGGAGCACAGCATGGGCCATGGTCCCATGCGCCCAGGGTGATGTCCCCTCTCACCACATGCCCTGACCATGGCTGCCGATCAGGAGGGGTTTGAGACCCTCTTTCTCACATGCCAGGCTATGCGGGCATGGGCACACACTGGCTTGGGTCTCCTTTCGCTGCCTCCGCGAATCCCGAGTTGTGGTTTTGAAAACTGCAGAAAATGACCTTTCATCCAGACACCAAAATCCCAAGGGAAAAGATCAGCTGTGTTTGCATCAGATCACTTGCTAACAGAGGACTCCCTCGTCTGTCTTATTTTAAATTGAGCACCTATTCTTATTTACATTTTCCTTTGTTTTCTAGTAAGAGCACATGAAGGCGGTAGCAAAGCAGCAGAGCAGCTAATTACAGGATCATTATTTCCAGCCATTTACAAATAAATTAACAAACCTCCCTGCTGTCCCTTGGGACACATAGGCTTTGTTACTATTACTCTTTGCAGATAGCTCGCCTTTGTTTTGATATGTTTTCTCAAGGCAGTGTGCCTACAGTCAAACACATTTATTTTTATTTTAGCTGGGGAGGGATGGGACAGGAAAGGAGGAATAACAAATGAGAGCAAAAGAATGCACAGGGTTTTCATGATACCGTGGGATATCTGCACTGCTTTCCTGAGTGGAAGCCAGGCTTAGAGATGTCAGAGTCCTTCACAGGTGGAAAAGGTGGCACTGCAAAATCTTCCCCCTGCAGCTAGGAGCTGAGCAACCTAATCCTGCGCTGACAATTAGCAAGAGAACATAACGGATTTTGAAAACGGGTGTAAAAGCCCCTCTGAAGAAACCTACTGTCTGAAGGGCCTCTCTAGTTGTTTCAGATCTGCCCAAGAGGTCCACATTAACAAACATGGACCAACATGTGTTGCTGAAAGGGGCAGCACTCTGCAGCAGTGTGGACCTCGGCTATTTTCATATCAGGAGGGAGATCAGGAGAGAGATTGGTCCCCCAAGCAGACCCAGATTACAGGGAATGCAAAAGTGGTATAAAGCTTTGTGCAGGAACAAAGGTCTGAGAATCAGCTCTGGGGTTCTTGGGTCTCTCTGAGGGTTCTGGGATCACCTCCAGGAGCTTCCCAAAACCATACTTGGAAAAAAAAGAAGAGAGTTGTATGGAGGCTGGTGCCAGGCCTTTAACATTCTCAGAAATTTGCTTGAGAATGAAAAAAGAAAACAACCAAAATCAATTGAACAACACAACCCTACATGCAAATCTCCTCAATCAACAGTCACCGTGCTAAGCGTAAATAATGGCTCCTTCAGCATCCAAGAATTCATCATCCGCCCTCGTCCCTGCCCAAGAAACCTTCGGCCAAGTGACATGATGAAACTTCTAGCATACAGTCGCGATCCTACTCCCTCGGCTTGACATCACTTGGAAACAATGAGGACCTTCATGCGCACAAATTCCGAGCGGGAGCACGACCTCGCTGGGGGAGAGCCGCCGCGTGGCCAGGCTCGGCCGCTGCGCAGCTTGGATAACGCCGAGGTGGAAACCCGGCTCCCGGGAGCGCTGCCGGCGTCGCGGAGGCCCGGCCCTGCTCCCGCGGGAAGCCGCGCTGCAAACCTCCTTCCAGCCGCAGCTTAACACTAAAACTAGATCATCCTTCCCTCGGTCTTGTTTCAGAAACTGGTGGTTAGAAACGGCGCTTAAATTCGCAGCCTGCGTGTTTTCATGCAAATTCCTGAGGAGGCAATGGGCATGAGGACTCATTTATTCTTTTCTTTTATGCAAATGCTTAGAAATTTCTTTAATGCAATTGGGAGCTAGCAACCCAACAATAATAATATATACTTTCAGAGCATGTACAGCATCCCAGCTTAGCAATGGAGTCAAATTCTGTATTTATCGCTTGAAACAACATTAAAAAAAGAGATCTTCATGATTTTTCCACTTTTCTTATGACATCTTGGAAAGTTCAGTGTGGGTGATGCTCAAAAAACAGTTGAAGGAAAGTCCCTTCCAGAAGAACTTACTGTCTGAAGCACTGATTCTCGATCATTTCCCCTCATGACCTTATGACTCAAATCACAGTGTTACTCACATGAACCCTTCCAAGGTCCCACTCCAAGCGTGGGAACCATTGAACTGGAAGCACCAGGTTGGTCCTGCAGCTCTGAGGCTTCTCCTTTGTTGTTTATTTGCATTGTAGGGATGCCTAGAGAGGTGTCACGGGGCTAAGCCCCAGCAGGACACCTAGTAAACCGAGGCAAGAAGGGGAGGCTGCAGCATGACGGCCATGGCAGACCAGCCTGCCAACCTTCCCTAGGCTTTTGGTGGGCAGTAGGGCAGAGGGATGATTGTAGGACCATCAGGAGGAGGACAGTGATGGGACAGCACTGTTTGTGGAAGCATTTCTCTGTTTGCCAGAAAAAAAAATGCAATTATTATGCAATAATGAGGGCAACCAAGCTATAACATAAATTCCTCTGGTCTGTGTAAATGACCAACATATAGTCATTACAGTCTTCTTACTCCATGCAAAATCTGGAAAAGAATTGGTCTTCTCTGGTTTTTTTTTGTAGCCTCTCTGCATTTCAGTGGTATCACAGCTGGGTTTCATTCATATAGAGAGAAGTGTCAGAAAGATAATGGACATGACCAGAGACATTTTGACAGAAAGCAGTATTATATTATGTTGAAATCACTGCTGATACTTGTAGTTCCAGACAGCTCCTTCCAAAAAATTGCTTTACCACCTCCCATGCTTTATATAAAATGCTATTCAATGCTATAAAATTATCATTATAAAGTAAAATTAGAAATAAGATGCCTTTTTTTTTAAAAAAAATACTAACTCTTTCTTGGGGAGAAACTCATAAAAATGAGATTAATGTTGGAAACAATTCAGCCTTTCTGGGCTCTGGAATGTATAAACTGGAAATGGATAGTCAAAGAGAGGTATAAAACCTGGGGAATGATCATGCTGAAAAAGGCCTAGGAGAAATAACACAGACAAAGGACAAACTGGACCTGAAAGTGTAATATGAAACTGCTGTAGAAAGATGAACGTAAGTTTTAGGTCCAGATGTAAAGTCTAAAAGACCTAAATCATATAAAATGTTGGAAGAAAAAAAATAAACATGAACAGTGTCGCCACCTGAGATAAAATCAAATTCTTCAGCTACTTCTACCTGGGGAAAATTGCAAGAAAAAGAAAACTGCTTAGGGAAGAGAAGGATGACAGTTACAAAAGACATAAACCAGATATCAAGGAGAACATCTCGGCAGAAAGCTGTTTGGGGCTGGGGTGATCTGTGCATAAGCTGTATAGACAGTTATAAGTTTAAATTCAGGCAATTCCCGTAGTGGTGAAGTAAGCGATGATCTCTTGGGGTGTGAAATCTAACCAAGGTGAAACACTAGAGTATAGGCAAGATGTTAGGATGGAAATGGGCTGGGTGGCCAAACTGGGATTTGGAGATGAGATGGTCTGCTGGTATCAGGGCTGCCTCCCATGAAAATGCTCTCCCATTTCACATTTCCACCTCATGTGTCATTTGGTGAACAAAATGGTGAAAATTGAGTGAGAGGGATAAAATAGCGGCACAAGGATGGGAAGTACTGGAACTAAGACTGAATAAGGAGAAACAGCTGACAAAATAGATTGTTGACAACAGCGATAAGAAATTCCCTGGGCAGGATGTGCCACATGAAGATGTGCAAAATCATCAGGAACCGTAGTTCCTATGAAGGAAACAAAACAGGAAGCGTGTCATGAATCATCAGCAAGCAGGCCCTCGACAGGTTACGTGGCTCAACCAGGAATGACATTAATAATCTGCCGGGGGTTGGGAAGAAGATATTTAAATAACATCACAACATCATGATGCGAGCCTGCAGAAGACAGACTGAAAATTCAGGCTGGCCATGTCTGCTTGGCAGCTTCATGCAAGAGAGAGAAGATACCACGACCCGAGTGCGAGATGCCTCACTAAATCAGTAGTCCAAGACACTAATTAACAGTTTACAGCAGCAAAAATATATAAAAGGGGGAGAACACTTAGAGACCTCAGAAGCCTTGGGATAAGTTGACTGACACATGGTTGGCAGTGACAATCTGCCACAAGACATCTGTATCATCAGGAACCCACCTGTAATCCTCAGCTGCCATGTGTCTCTGATGGCAAACTTCATAATAAAGGAGAACCCAACTACACTTTTCTATCACCATTTTCTACCTGGCTCTGTAATAAAAAGTGTCCTGTGTCCATTTACTGCAGGTTTTGTCCAGCAGAACTCACATGCGGGAGCTGAAGGCAAAGTCAGGCTTTTGGTCAAGAGAAGCCAAGCCAGTAGTACCTGCAGGGGAAAAAAAAAAGAAAAAAAAAAAGGGAAAAAAAAATAAAAGGAAAGAAGTCCAGTGCACCAGGCCTACATATTTTTTCAGTTCCAAATTCAGTTCTAATTAAACTGAACTGAAATTGATGGAAGAGAACTAATATTTAAAAATAAATGCCCCCACTCCTCTGTCTCCAGCCATCTCTCCAAACAGCTGAAGATCTTTTTTTTTCTCTCTCTCTCTAAACGAGTAGTCCGTATTCAGTGATTCTTTGCACATAACGAAGTGCATTATAATTCAGCTAGCTGTTGCTTTGCATTATGAGCCGCCTTATAATGAGGCGGGGGAACAAATCCCAGTTTACGGGCTGGCGGGATGGTTCTTTTCTTTCCAGCAGTGACCTCTAGCGTGCAGCCCTCGGCACCCAGGCCTGGCGTTTGGCGCTCACAGAGCAAGGCCGCTCTCCGTCTCACGGGCAGGAACGACCCGCGCAAAGTGACCTTCCTGCTTACTTTGGATGCTGCTCAAAGAAAGGAAAAAATGATCCTTTAAGGCTCGAGTAACTGATAAAAGAGCAACAGCGGAGAGGGCTGGATCTACTACAGTCCAGACCTCATGCTCTAAAGCATTCTCATTTTGGTGTGGCTCAGTGAGGAATTAAGCAGCCTGTTACCCTGCCTGCGCTATTATTTTATATTTTGACAACCTAGATTACCTGTGTATGACTAAATCTTTGTTAGAAAGCTGAATCTCTGGTGCTTAAGAAGCCTGTTACCCTGCCTGCACAATTATTTTATATTTTGACAACCTAGATTACCTGCGTATGATTAAATCTTTGTTAGAAAGCTGAATCTCTGGTGCACTTTCGTGCAGGACCTAGCAATCCAGTAGGTAAATTCAGCTGGGATTTCTCGAAACAAAATGTGCTAATTACTTGTAAGATGAGTTACGTTTAATTTGTTTCTGTTGTAGAAATCCCAGGAGAACCCCTAGGAGACACAGCAATAGTCCTTCCCTAGCCCCGAGCTCTGTCTTTCATGCTGGCCAAGGCTGGACCCTTCACCAGCAATATTCCTGCAGGAGTAGCAGGTGTGTCACAGTGCCGCATTCCTTCCCATAGAATCACTGTGGTTGGAAAAGACCTTCAAGGTCATCAAGCCCAACCGTAAACCCTTCAACACCCATGCCTGCTAAACCACGTCCCTAAGGGCCTTGTTGCCTTCACGGCTGCGTCGAATGGAGTCTGTCCTGCCCAACCTCATCTGCCTGAAGGAGGGTATTTCATACGGGCAGGTTATCGGTGCCGAGACATAGGATGACTTGGGGGAGATAAGGAGGGGGGCCCCAGGTGCAAGGTGGGTGCTTGGGAGAGGAGGCTGCTGGTAGCTAATGGTGGCCACCAGGGACATCACCTGGCCTCTGCCTGAGCACGGAGAGGTCTGGGATGTGGGGACAGTGGCGACAGGGAGACAATGCAGCCGGGTGGCTCTCGTGCCCATGGAGCCTGCCAGGGGCTGCCCTCGCCAGAGTGACACCTGCCCTTGAGGCTGGTGGGAGGCTGTGTCTTCTGGTGGTGCGTCCGCACAGGGCACCTCCAGCCTCCCACGAGGAGACTCCTCACCGCGTTTTCATATCCAAGTGCTAACTGCCAGGTCTAATTTAATTGTAAGCACATAAAAGGCCATGTCAGGAAAACATCTCTTCCTAAAAGTACATGATTATATTTCTGTTGGTCCATCCTGGCAGGTATTTCCATTCAGTACTTACTGGTCTTATATATAACTAATACAGAGAAACCATAAACTAGGTAATGAGGAGTTGAATGGTGTCTGGTACATTTATGTATTGCTATGAGTAAGGCAGAACCACCTGTAAAATGCTTTCTAGCTAATTGATGAAATTGCAGAAATGCTTGGAGAAAGGGGTTAAGAGTGATAGTGAAGAAAGCACAACCCGATGTAGTCGGCTTCCTGCTGCAAAGCATCTCATGTTACTGCCGAAGTACTCCAGAAATAGATACACTTGCTCATTAGCCTTATGAGCATTTAAATAGGAGAGGGATCATTACCCAGATTACATCCCTTAAAAGGGACTTTCACACTGGGGTAAACTTAAAAAAAGAACATTTACGCGAAAAGCAATTTTCTTTGCTTGCAATCTTCTGTATTCCCCCAACTCTCATTGAAATGAAAAACTTCCTCCTCTGCAGCCTGATCCTCTTCTTTTTTTTTTTTTTCTTTAATCCAGCTGTGAAATCATAAAGCGCAGTGTTATGGCAATAGTTGGCTGCCATGGAAACTGCTGTGTCGTCATAAATTCGGCCTCGTGACATGACCTCCCTGGCTGCGGGAACAAGCGGAGAAGGGAGGTGGACTAGAAATGAGACCTTCTTTAACCAGAAATGGGTATTATATATCCTTCTGCACAGCACACTCCGCAGCTCTTTACGAAGGGGACCTTTGATACAAAGTGTGTACCTAATTACATGCTGCTTCATTATGCCATTGGAATGGCCCTGAATGTCACCTTTGAAAACCAGTTTCCTTTTTATCATTGAGCACACTGAATTCCCAGCATCCTAGCATGGCACTGCATTGCTCTCTACAGCTTCAGATCATGGTCCTTCTGCGCGCTTTACTGTGTCCTGTGGTTTGGCTTGGGTTTTTTTTTTTTTTTTTGTCTTTCCCTTTATTTTCCTCAAATGATGGAATTTTGAAAAGGAAAAGCAAATCCTATTATTGTGGAGGGGTTGAAGCGAATCTGGGGGACAGTGGGGCAGTCAGGCTGTGCGTACAGCGGCGACTCTGCAGCGCCTTTCGGCAGTATCCTCTGTCTCTGGGAGAGGTAAGGTGCACACATGCACACAGGCGCTTTCTGACATGAAAGGGAGTGCCTAGAATCACAGAATCACAGAGTCACAGGGTGGCTGAGGTTGGCAGGAACCTCTAGAGATCATCCAGTCCGACCCCCCTGCTCCAGCAGGGACACCCAGAGCACGTGGCACAGGGTGGCATCCAGGCGGGTTTGGAAGATCTCCAGAGAAGGAGACTCCACAGCCTCTCTGGGCAGCCTGTTCCAGGGCTCTGGTGCCCTCACAGGAAAGTAGTTCTTCCTCACATGGAGGTGGAACTTCCTGTGTTATAGCCTAGCTATAAAAAGTGAAGAGCAGAGGAGCTAATGAAGGACAAGAGCAGCAGGACCCTCACTGTGCACAGAAGGGTCATAAAATGAGGCAGTTAAGGGGCACACGTGGCCTGCTGCTCCTGGGTCCTTGCTCCTGGAGCTGGTGAGGAGCTTCCCCTGAGACCTCCTGCTTTCTGAGGAGCGAACCCGAACCCAACTGCCCCGGCATCTGCAAGGAGCTGCAGAGCGACACGGGGCTCTGGGCAGGTCCTGCGTGGGGGCTTCCGCGGAGCAGTGCGGCGGGAGGAGGCTGTTGCATATGATAAGGGGGTATTCCCCCTGGTGAATGATTTACAAAAAAAAAAGTCCTTCTACAAAGCCCAGATTACAACATTTGGGAAAAAATAAATACCCCAAAGTTAGGAAAAGGATTACAAATTTATCTCCAGAATTTCCTAATAACTCTCTGCAGCTTTTACAAGAGACAGCACTCGGGCCTGACAGGGGACAGGGTGGACCTGCCTAAGCTGTTCTTGCTTAACAAACTCCCCCTGCGCCTCATGCTGCTGGCTGGTGTGCAGCTTTGGGCCTCTGCTCACGTTATGGTCAGCGTGCCTTAGGATGCAAGCGAAGACAAGTTAGCACCAAAAGAGTCATGTTTTGAGTGTGGTTTGAACTCCCAGCCCAACGCATCTGTTTTTCTTCTGCCCATCTTCTTAACTTTGTTAAGAATTAATGTAATTTACACCTCTTTTTTAAAAATAAAATCACCCACAAGCTCTAATGTATGCCTTTTCTTATGACACTTTTGCACTGTTTGAAAGTATCGAGTAGAGATGAACCTGAGGTTTTTATAAGATCCATCCAGGTCAAACTCATCAGCTTTACTCACCATGGTGCTATAGGTCCAGCAGAGGTGATCCTTGCTTCCATTACAGTGGAATATTTACCCCCGGAAAGGCTCTCAACTCTAAATATCCTTCACTCATCAGACTACCCGAGTGTCCTCTGTGCACGGTAGAGCAGCTACAGGTAGCGCCAGCTGTATCCTGCATGGTGGCATCCCCGCCACCCCGTGTGATGCTGGCACCACTTTTGGGGTGGTTTTCAGTTGCTGGGGGGCCCTTTACATATTGCTTTTCCCCCTCTGGTGCTGAGCGAAGTGGGAAGGGCCCCTTTCGCTTGGCTGTTGGCTGCGGCTTGCAAAATGCAGACGTACAGTAAATGACCAGTCTTGTGCAGGGTGTTGAAAGGAAGCAGGGGTGGGAAGCGTTTCAGTTTAAGGAGAAATAGTGTGGGTGTGGTGCAGTACAGAGAGAAAACTGGACAGAAAATTAAAATGGGGAATCAAAACCTATTTTTAACAGGGCTTTGAAAATCCTGGCTGCGGCCAGGCCTTGTCTGAAATGATTTAGAGCCCTAACTATTTCCTGGGGCTTACATTTTCCATAAGTGAGAACATTTGATAGCAGAGCAAGAGGCTTGTTCTTTCTGAGCGTGTCCAGAGAAAGCCTTATTTTTCTATGGGGAGAAAACAGAGGACACTTGCTACCCCGAACATAGTGCAGATGTCTGGCTATTCTCCATGCAATGTGTGATCTTCTGGGCATGCAAGGAAAGCAGAGCTGCATCCCTTTGCTCTAGAGAAGGAACAAAATCCCACCCATGCGGACATCATGTTTGGTGAAGAACTGCCTGGGGAGAGCTGCACTGAAAGGAGATACGTGTAACTATTTAACCCACTAAATTTACCAAAGAGCACAGATTTTTATTCTTACAGTCAGGATTCTCTATGCTTGCTTTTCGATGCGGTTGTTTATTCTGAAAAAAAAATATATAGAAAAGAGAGCCTGTGTTTTGAGCTTGGGGAGGGCAGAGGAGTTCAGAGGGTAAAAGCAGCCTGTGTAGTAACCTGCCCATTAAGGTAGTTTATCCAGTTGGGTTATAAGGTCAGGAGAGTCGCTGTTGTACCTAGGGTACAACACCAGGCTGAGAAACAGCAGCAAGAACCAAGTTATTGAATAAGGAGGCATAAAACCAAGGAAATAAATGACTGTGCTGTTAGGCCCTGTCTGAGCCTGTGGATGGGATGCTGCTGCTTTGGTGTGTTCAACTTCTACCACTCCATGAGGACCACAGCCCAAATATCCCGGTATTTGGGAAAAAGCCAGAGGGCAGCTGAGTCTTACAAACTCCTTCAAAGCCACTGGGGTTTCCCATGGCCGCTCGGACTTGTTCCTACAGAGGCTGCTCTGGAAGGAAAAGCCGCACGGTTTTAAAAGCACATTCCGGTGCTGGTCATGGTGGCTCCTTGGAGCAGGTGATGGGGGAGCATCCACGCAGCTCGCGTGGGTCTGCGTGCTGCCCATGGCCTCCCCATCGGGCGGGTGCTCCTTGGACAGGAGCCATCTGCCCTACTTAGACTTCCACTAAGAGGGTCCATGCAGTGGCCCTCCATGAGAGGAATTGCACCCAAAAGGTAACGTGTTTTCCATGGAGGATAAAGGGGAGGGGTGCACTACAGAAGTCCTGGATACACGTTTGGGACAGGCATCCGCCTCGCTGGCAGCAGACCCGCAGCGCGCGCTGTAGGCGGCTGCGTCTGCTCGGGCACACGACGGAGGCGCCAGGCGCCCCGGGCCGGAGTCAGCGGTCACCGCGCGTGGAGATGCGGAATGGGGCGGCAGGGCCCGAGCAGCCGGGGCGCCTCCTCCTCATCGCAGCGCAAGGCGCGAGTGACCCTGCTGGAAACATGGCCTGGAGGATGCCCAGGGACACCAGCCGGCCAGGGCAAGGCCTGGGACCCTTTGTGGTAGCATCTATATTTTTTCTTTTCTTCTCCCCTCCTTCTGCAACACTCTTCCTCCTCTTTGTTTGCCCAGACAATAGCTATGAATAGATTAAATGTATCGTGCAGCACCTCTGTGGCAGTGCTGAGTGTTGGTAAGGCGAGCTGCCTTTTGAAGCACATCTTCTCTCCCCCACAGCCAGTTTTTAGCTGCGAATTAGAACTGTGCCACTGCTGTCACCTTCCTGTCCTCTGCTCACCCTGGGCTCGACAAGGGCACAGAAACAGGGATCTCTCAAGCTGAAGTGCGTTTCCTACCTCCACATCCCCAGACTCAGGTGTCCGTAATGCCAGAATGTCTCAGATCCCTCGCTTCCACTCAGGAAGCATCGTCCTTTTGGCTGCTGAGGTATAAAACACCCTGCACTTGGTAGCAGTGAGCTCCTGCCAGGGTGGCGGCGAAGCCTCTCGCATGGACACATTGCAGCTCTCTGCACTTGCTTCTCCTTCATCTTCCTTGAGCGGGGAGAACCACGTCCCTGTCTGTCACTCACCGGCTGGTAAATCCAGCTTCAACGACTGGGTTCATTTCTGGGCCAGTTTCACTGCATTTCCATGCAGCTCACGCACGGCTCCTTCTTTACTATTTTTACAGCAGCGCCTTGTGGATTGCACTGTGATATCACTCATTTCTAGCAAAAAGAGGAGCTGTGGCTGGGGCTGCCTTCAGGAGAGCTTAAGCCGAGAAACCCCAGGCAGTCTAAGACCCACCAAAGCACCAAGCGCCGGTCTGGAGGCATGCAGCCCCCTCCAGTGTCTGGGGCCAGGTTTACTCTCGAAGACACATTTTTTCCTAAGTGTGTATCACAACCAAAGCATCAGGTAACTCTCTTAAACGCAGATATGGGCATCAGCAGAGGCAGCGACCTCCCCAGGGTGCTCTCTGCAGGCTTGAAGAGATCCCTCATTAACCCCCCAGGTGATTAACACAGGCTGCAAACACAGCCTGGTGCAAAGAGTGGCAAGAGATGCCGTCACTCAGGCACCGGGTCCACAGGGTCGGTTGGATTTGTAGGCTGATTATATGCAGTTTTCCAGCCAGGACGCAAGGATGGTGGCGTGCTGCAGGTAGGAAAAGGGAGGAAAAGGGAGGATCTGGCTCATCCGAAAGGGTTTCTTGAGGGGAAGGGAGAAGATGCAGGCATGTTGTAGAACTCTGTCACCTAAAATTGGATTTTCCCTTAGGCCTAACTAAAAATAAATTAGCTAATAATATATGCAATTAATTTTGCCAAATTCAAGCAATTTTTTTTAATTAGGAGGGAAGAACTTAATCTCACAGAAAACAGACGATTTCCAAAGGCTAGCACAAGAGGATGCCACAGGAGTATGTCCCTATGAAATGCTGCGAGATGGAGGACACACAGGCTTGCACAGAAAATATAGTTACAAGCAAGAAGCAAAGACGGTGCTACAATAAGAGATATTTAACCTTGAGAAAGCAATGTGTGGGTACTGCAGCGCTTTTCGTTTTTTCGTTTTCTCTGTGAAAGAGATTGACAAGCCAAATTATGGCGATAAAATCAGATTTTCATTTGCTTAATAAGGCTAGGCATATTAATAGGCGTGCTGGCGAGTGGAAGAGACACCGTTGCTTTCACGGTCATGTTCCCGAAAAGCATAATTGTGCACAGCTTAGCAAACGCACTAAGAAGCTCATTTATTAACCCGGGAAGAAGCAGGAGGGAGAATCCCAGAGTGAGCATCCCCGCTCCATAGGAGACGCAGGGAAACGGCGCCGATTTGCAGCCTGAGGCCGCAGGGCACGGAGGGGCACGGGGGCGGCTGCCCCTTTTGCCTCCCCACGGATCCTCACGGCCTGGGAAGGGCCTGTGACGGCCGGCACAGAAATCCCTCGGCCTTAAACCCGCCAGCGCAGGCGGCTCGTCCCAAAGGCACCGCGTACCCACGTGCCGGGGAAACGGCACCCGGAGGAGCGCCGGGTTCCAGCTCTTCCCCTTCGCTCTCGCACTGAGAGGGGAGAGTGCAAAGCAACGCAGCGTTTGCTGCCTCCCATTGCTCACTAAGGCAACTGCTAACCCACTGGTGGGGAGCTGTAGTTTTATTCTTCCTTAATCCAGGCTGACAGAACTGTGTGTCCTACTTTAAATGAGAAAAAAATATTTTTTGTCATAAAAACTGGGAGCTTTTTTGATGATTGTGAATGATCTGCCTCTGCTTCTATGACAAATTGTATGTGATGACCAGTCCCAAAGTTTATCATAAGTCTTGTGATCCTTGGCATTTTTTCTGAAAAATGTGACTAAACAAACCCTTTACAACCATGGCATTCATTTTTGGAAAAAGTTTGTAGCCCTTTGGCTGTGGAGCGGATGCCTGAGAACAGAACTCTTGAGATTTAGTAAACAGAAAAGAATAACAACAATGTTCAGGGTTGCTGTGAGATGCACCTTCAAAGCGCCTCTTCCGAGGTTTGCGCTGGGGCTGCTGCAGGTTTCAGTTTCCCAGGACTGAGCGGCGCCCGTGGCCGCGGTGCAGCTGCCCTGGGGACGCGTTTCCGAGGCTGAAATCCTTCTGCTCCAAAGGGCCAGGGCATCGCCGGCACCTTAGTTTGTAGTTTTAAAACTGAGTTTGAATGTATAGCAATTAAAAAAACTTGTATACTTGGGTCATTCAGTATTTATGAGATGTGATACAAGAGTGTTATTAACTCTTTTTTTAAAAAATTGTTCCGATGTTGTTATCATATCTACGCCACAAAATATCTCCTCACACACAAAACCTCTTGCAGCAGCCTTTTTTTTTTTTGAAACCACCATGAGAGTGTCGCTAGAGAAACCTCTACTGCATCGGTGGCACATTACAGCTGAAATGAAATTAAATGTATTTCTGTTCTTAGCAAAATTAGCACAATGATGTTGACTACATCTTTTCCCAGATTGCCACTGGTCAGAGGAACAGCTCATTTCATTAACCTATTTCCACTATGAAAATCATCCATTAATCGTTAATATTTCTTGTCTCCCAACAAAAATGGATCTTCCCCTTCCTTCCTTATGTGGTTCCGAACATCTCTCTGGTGCAAATATCATAAAAGCCTCTTTCCCACCTACCTTGGGTAGAATACAGCAACCTGCTGTATCAACAGAAGTATTTGCTTTTCTTCTATGAAATCCACCAAAGAGAAGGCCCTGGTTGCAGCACTGCCGCGGCTGCTGCCTGAAGCCCACGGCTGCCTCCCATGGGAGCAGGGAGGCTGCGTGCCCAGGATCCACAGTGTTGCCTGGGGGTGGGCCTGGCTCCCTTGACTATTCCCTGGCTGCTCAGTCTCCATGCTGACAGCACCAGAGCTTCCAGCACGAGACCGGTGGGAGCCGTGTCCCGTGTTGGTTACAGACGGCAGTTTCGCCCCGTGATGTTTCCTGGTGGACGCTGCTGTTGATTTGTTTGTGTGGGCACCAGCGCCTGTGGCAGGTCACAGCAGCAGCAGGTGGGAGCACAAGGGCAGGGCTCTGCTTTCTACCTCTTTCCTACATTTGGCTTTCCTCTGAAACTCAGAATAGCGACCGCAAGACATGGCCAGGGGAGCAGGGCGCGCGCCGGCTGCCGCCCCGCCGTGGGGCTGCGCGCTCGGCCCTGGCCCCGCTGCCTCCAGCTCCTGCCCCGGGCTCCCTCTCGCGCTGGGGCTGCGTGCGCTTGCTAACGTGACCCACCAGACCGCACAGCAACAGCCCGGCTTCCAACAGGAAGAGAAAAGGCAGCTCATTGCCCAGCAGCCACAGCCTGCGGGTGGGCGCGCTTCCAGCGCTGCCCTTGGAAGAAGCACTTTTCCACCCCTTGGCAGTGTCAACAGGCAGTTGCTTGGGTAGCGGCTAAGTAGCTCTTTTCTAGGATCAAAATGATCAAAGCTGCATTTTCCTCAGCGTGGCGTCAGAGACCAGGACCTCCCGGCACGCAAGCACGGTCCGTGCCAGCTGTCCTGCCCTGCTCCCTTAGCCAAGTCCGGCAGGAGTCCGTCCGCAAAGCGCGTTGGAGCCTTGCCAGCCCGCGCCGTGGTAGCACTGCTCGCGTGACGAGCAAACGGGCCTCCAGCACGACGCAGAAGGGGCTCTCTGCACGTTTTGGCTACCGAGTCCTGCTGCCCCGGGGCACCCTTCTGCCTTGTCTGTGCTTACGTGCGGCGCTGGCTTCACCGCAGCGCTGCACAGAGCGGCCTCACAGCTGCAGACGTCTCCCTTGCTTGAGGGCCTCCCCACTCACGGCCCGAATTCACAGTCCCCATCAGGTGACCCTGGAGTGTGCGGTGCTACAACAAGAAGGCAGAAATCCTCTTAAACCTTCAGTGGTTGCCTCTCAGAGCTTCAGCCATCCAAGAATATTGCAACAAAGACACTTTCGCATTTGCTGAGGTTTTTCTTTTCTTTCATGGAATCATAGCATCATTAAGGTTGGAAGGGACCCCTAGAGGTCATCTAGTCCTGCACATGCAGGGTCACCTAGAGCACGTGGCACTAGGACTGCCATCCTGGTTGTCATAACATAATCTCTGCTCCGCTTGGCATTTCCAAGAAGCAAGAAGCGTTGGCCATGCTGCACTGGCCCCTGGATGTGAGGCAGTGACTCTCTGCTGTCTCCTGCCACATATCCCACCTTCTGGGGAAATAACAGTTTCTGCAGTGAAAAAGATCTTGGCAGGACACACAGGGGACTGCAAACATTCCCCACTCCCACCTTGAATTCAGCCCAAAGCCAGTCTCTACACCCCCACCCTCCAGTGAAGGGGGGCACCAGGGCTATGGGGGCTGGTGAGGCCTCCTGGCAGCCTAGCCGAGCGAGGCACCTGTGAGCGCCTGGGACAAACCAGGTGTCAGGGATAAGGACAAACCATCCCAGCCCCTGGTCATCAGTGGCAACAGCTCGTGGAGAGCAACCACTCAACAGCTTCCCTTGCTGCTCCTGAGCACGCGAGCCCTAGGTTGGCTGGTTGGTTCCCTTGCCCTCTTTTACTCTCTCTGTGTTTTTGTCATTTTTTAGTACATCAAAAGCCCCTGGAGACTAGAGGGAAAAAAAAAAAAGATGACTCAGTGTGAATATAGTATTATATCCTCTAACTTCAGGGAAGACTTGAAAAATGGTAACAGAGCAATATGAAAAAATTCCAATCTGTTCCTTTGCAAGCACTGCCTTTGGCCATGGCCAGTCTGTGCTGGGGCTGTGTGGGGTGACGATGGGGACGATGGAGGTAGACGGCCCTGCAGGGCCCTTCTGCTCTGGGCTCCTGGGAACGGCTCCCTCAAGCTCCCTGGTGGGGAACAGATGTTGAGTATGTGCAAATACTGTGGGAGCTTTTGTTATATATTTTGCTGTGTTGCTTTGATCCCTTGAGCAATGATTGTCCGAGTCCTTGGCAGCAAATTTTCCTGATGCAAGTACACAGGCTGCTGACAACTGCCTTTCACCGATGGCTTCAAATTTACTGATGTGTCCCAAGTAAAAGGAGGGGGAAAAAAAACCAACAACAAAGAAAACATGACTCAGGCACATTCCTCTTCTTTCTCTGTCCCTCTTAAGGAAAGAGAGCTTTTCTTAGAGGGAAAAATTCAGCCCTTGAAATAAAGTTGCAGTTTTCATGACCTTCCATTTTATTGTGCAGACGACGTGCACGTGCTGGGAATAAGGAGTTGCTCATGGAAATCGGTGCCTGGGGGATCCCCAATGTTGTGGAGTCTCTCACACAACACAGGGCTGTTCCCTGGGATTCGTTGGGATTTGCTCACTCCATCACAGAGCAAGTGTGAGTTAAAACACAATTGAAGACAAAAAGGTGATAGGAAGAAATATGAAGGCAAATACAACAAAAGGAGATGCAACAGATCTCATAGTCTGTGATTTGAAGGGGAGAATTCTTTCTGGTTTAGACATAAATGCCTGGAACACATTCAAATAAAAGTTAGTATGTCAATAGTGAAAAGGAACAACGTAGTCAAGAGGTTGGAAATTCAGATTAGGAACAAGGCAGGCAGAGGTATGTGTTGGAATTGCTTATCCAGGGAAAGAAATTCCTCAGATATAGACTGGATACTTTGCAGACAGAAAGGCTGTACTCAACAACAGGCTTCTGTGCTCACCTCAGGATTTATCTGACTCAGAGTAAAGTCTGTGTGGGGTGGCATGGCAGGATGTAGAATCCACAGAGATTTTGACTGCTTCAATGCCTAAACCAGAAGGGATTCCCTTGCTCTTCCCCGTGTTTATCACTGCACAGCTGGACATGGATGATATGAGCAAGATGATGGAGCTGGGGGTGTCTGATTTTCACTTTTCAGTTCTTGGTGAGACTCAATTAGTCCAAGCGTTTAAGAACATTCCATATCTTCCTCTTTTATAGGGACAAAAGTTATAGGTCATAAATAGTCTTGATAACACTGACTGCCTCAGCTTCATATCTGCCTAATCAAGATTCAATTCCTCTGCCATTTTTAGTAGTTTCTCCAATTTCTGTTCTTGTCAGGTCAGGCTCTAGCCCTGAAAATACTTAGGCACAAACACACTCAAGAGCCCCTCTGCACAACTGGCCTGTGCAGGTGAAAGCACATCTGAAAATCTGGGGCCTTCTGGGAGGCAGAAGCTCTCGGCTTCCTTTTTAGTGTCAGCTTTCAATTTTGGCCAAACAGTAGGCTCCCCTGTGGCATGATGAAATAGCATTTGGTATTCCATGTTGTCTATTTTCCTGCACTTTATGTATTTTTCCAAATACAGAGCTATACTGACATTCAGGAGAAGTGCAACAAAAGCTGTTTGTAATCCCAGGGCAAGGAGTTTTGCCTGCCCTCAGGAGGGAGGCAGTGCAGGAGAACACAGCCCGGGCGGCTGGCACCGCAGCCGTGAGCCCAGGCCCGAGGGGAAAACGGCAGCGTCGCCGCCGCTGAGAACGGCCCCAGCCACCAGTGACACAGAGCAGCGTCCTGGGGGGTTGTTCTGATTTCACACCAGGCCTGACTGGGTCTCTGCCCGCCGAGGGGTCCTTGCTCCATGCGCTTACTCCCTTTCTGTTGTGGTGAGTGATCTTGGGCCTAGGAGTGTGGGGCAAGCCAGGCTTTTAAAAACACAGATTGTTTTAAAGAAGTATCCATTAGCTGCTCCAGATTGTTTGCCACCTTTAAAAAGGCAAGTGAAGATCTTAGCTCTGTGCTGCCATGGCAACTCCATCTGCAGGACCCCAGCTAGGTATTTTAAAGGTAAACGTGGTACTTCCAATAGACCTGCAGGGGCTGACACTCATGTAGACACATGTTCAGTCTGCACCTGAGGACAGAAGTTGGTAACTGCCAAGTTACTACAAAGCTGGTAGAATAAAGTGATTTTTAATGTCAGCATTTTTTCCTGATTCAATGCATAGTAGGAGATAGGCTGTACTCTAGCTCCTGTTAGGAGGCGGTGCAGGGAAGCACCATCGGGTGAGTTTTACACACAGCCGCTACCTCTTTACTAGTAATAAACAGGCCAGAGACCAGTCCCTGGCCCTGAGGCTGACTCCCACAGCTGGGTTCCTACCTGCACTGCTCCGGCCACCAGTGCCCTGACCTCGGTCATCCCCTCTGCTCTCTCCTGAGCTGGCCAGGGGAGGTTGAGCAGCAGGAGGGCCGTCCTGGCTCCACCGGGAAAAGCTCGCCAACGGTCAGATGCTTTGAAGATGAAGATGAGCTGGAGACCTTATGGGTTGTGCATGGAGCTCAAAATTCATGTGCTGATCCATCGTGCTGAAATCCATGCTCCGTTTAAAGTGGATGGTGTGACTTTGCCACCTCCAGCCTCCTCCATGGCTGGGCTGAGCCAATGCCGCACACACACGCATGCTCTGGGTCCTCTTACCTTCACCTTCTTGCTGCTGTTATAACTCAAGCTGGACATCAGACAGCACTGCTCATCCATGCAGGCTCATGCCAGGCTCTGTCGCAGTGTGCTGTGACCTTGCCTTGGAGCACATGCACAACTCAGGAAAGGGTTTTGGTCCAGGATCTCCCTTGTTTCTGTCAGCTGCATTTGGGGCAGGAACAAGGTTCTCTTTGGAC
>NW_010583017.1:176221-203198 GCF_000705375.1 Tinamus guttatus | reverse complement strand
AAAATCTCTCGAGTGCAGACTAGATAGGGCTTTTCCTGTCTTTTCTGATATAGCATAGAAAACACACAGCATTATCTGCAGTGGCTTCCTTCAGCTGCATGCTGGCTTTTGCAGAGGAAGTTTGACCATATTCTGACGTCTCAGTAAGACCTACAGCGTGAAACTGGGTAAGAATATGCAAGAAGAATGAAAACTCCTGCTCGAATAAGTCAACTTTTCTAAATGAAATCCTAGCTCCAACAGAGTATTTGAGAGAGCGTCTTCTTCCCTTGTGTGCAGCTGCAGTGACACCTTGAACAAGCAGCTTCTAAAATCTGCCTTTCGTGTTTTCATAAGAAGAAAGGTCCAGTTGTGAGTTTATCTAAGCTTACCTCGCTCTCATGACAGTAACCACTTGGGGCCAAATGAGTAATGTGAATGTAATTGTCAGAGGTTTGATTCAGAGTGATGATAATTCAGCCATACTTCTGAGGCTAGAGCTGCTTCCTTCCCCGTGTGCTCCATGTTCAGAGGCTCTCTGATACATCTCTCTGATAAGTCCATCACTTCCCTTAATATATCATGTTATAATTCTCTGATAAGTCCATCACTTCCCTTAATATATCATGTTATAATTCATCCCCTATTACAGATTTGTAATTAGAATTTATCTGGCTAGAGATGCCAACCACTGGCTCTTATCCTTATCTTTGTTAGGTTAAAAGGTCTTCTAGTACCTGGTTCTTTGCCACCCATAAAAATTCCTCTGCATTCTGGACAAACACACATTTAGGAAAAAAAAAGTCTGTTACTCTTAGGTGAAAAAGAACACAGCATTTTCCCCTGAAAAATAATAACCTTTTTCCCAATGGGAGAAGATACCCACAGAACCAGGATGCTGCCACGACTGAATCTCGTTTGTACCTGTGGAGAGAAGGGTTCAGAAACAGGAGCACAATCTGAGGCTCACGGTATCTGGATGGGGCCCCACATTAACTGGACCCTGTCAGGGTCACTGCTGGTTTCTGAAGCCCTCCAGAAAAGCAAAGAAATATTTGGCTGAAATTAGAAACCAAGCAACTACTGGCAAGTTTTTTTTTTCTCCTTATAGTAAACAATGGTTTAATTTAAAAAAAAAAAAAAAAACCAACAGATGACAAGAATGTACCTAACACAAGATAGAGCCGTTTGGTTACGCATTTAAGATGGTCTATAAGAGACTGAAAAATATGGGGTCTTCATGCCCGTTTTGAGGGGTTTTGATAAGAAAACCCTCATATCTTCCTTTTTTTTTAAAGTTTCATGGATAAAGGTTTTTTTTTAAATTTATTTTTCTAATTTCTTGTTAGTTTAGCAGTGTCAGAGCAGACAGGTTGTATCCAGAGGCCTCCTGGGTATCCATGCGGGATATGGTGTGGTCTCTTCCATAACCAAGGGGACATTAGCTGCATCTTTGACATTAGTGCAGAGCCCAGCCTGCTCCTTCGGCTGCCTCTGCCTCGAGAGAGGCCAAGGAGGAAGGGACGAGGAATGTGGAGCTGCCCCCCAGGAAGGTGCAAGGGGTCACGCAGATCCTAAGCGATGAGCAGCTGCCAGGCTCCAGAGCTGTCGAGGAAGCTGCCAGCTGCAGCCCTGAGCTCTGGTGGATGCAGGGACAGGGCTGCGAGGGGGTCACCGCGGCGTGCCAGGACACAGCAGGCCCTGTGGAGACCCAGGGAGCGATTCTGTGTATTTCATCTTTCCCTTTGGAATTCTTCTATTTTTACTTTGTGTGACTGCTTGATCCCATCAAGAGTCAATGCCATGGCTTCAACAGCACACGAAGCCAGAAATATCACATAGTGAGGCAATTGAAAAGCAGAAACAAAAAAAGAAAAAAAAAAAAAAAAAAAAAAAAAAAAAAAAAAAAAAAAAAAAAAGGACAAACTCGGGGTCCCTAATTGTGGAGAAAAAAAAAAAAAAAAACGGAAAGACTTTTATAGCTACCAGTAGTTTGTGACTCATTTATAGGAAATGCAAATGAAATAATCGTTTCTGTAAAATATGAGTGAATCTTGGAGCTGAGACACATTATTCACATGCTTGCTTGAGATCTTCTATGGGCGTTTCCAATTCTGGGTTCACTGAGCTTGGCACAATCACTTAGCTAGAAGACTGGTTCCTGAGGACCTTTCTTTCCCTTCCACACACAGGACAGATGAGCTTTGGGCAACCTACCAGCCGCCCCCTGCATGCCATCTCTCCTCATTACTTCAGCGCACTGGTGATGGACACGTTACTTGGAATGAAGCTATAGGATGAAGTAAATGGACACAGCTGTGCAACGGAGGTGGTTATTTTCATTCCCCCTGGTGATTTACAAGGAATTCTGCTGTAGGCAGTAAGAATAAAGGGGGTATGTAGCTGAATTGCTGGAGCAGTCAGCCTGCCACAAGAACTCTGCAAGATTTTCTCGCAATCCAGGCAAGCTTGCAAAAACTCCAGAAAGTTTAATTCAATGTGGGGTTTTGCTTGGAAATTTAGTAGATCTTGATGCTTGTAATGCAGAGGAAACTGAAAGGAAATCAAATGGGGCTGCTTAAATTGAGTATTCCAAGAATTTGTGCACTTTCTCACATACATACTGAGGGGACATCTGTAAGCAAGAAAGATAAAGAAATTTCACACTCCTCTCCACACTTTTACGGTGAGGAGGTATGCACTTTCTTCTTGCATACCTCTTCACTGTTTAAGCTTGAGAGGCACACCTAAGGATTGGGCAGGAACTCTTTCACGTCTTCTCCAACACCATCTCTTACAAGAGCTGGTAGAAAGCTGCCACTGCTTTTGGGAGCCCTCATGAGCCCAGCATTCATGCACCCACCTGGCATTTGCTGTTAGAGCTTTCTACTAGCCATTACGATTCTGCTAATTTTAGTGAGGATATCCAGCAAAGGAGCAAATCCTACCGGTGCTGAAACTTGGAGCAGTTTCCTCACCCAGGAGAGCTGAGGTGGCTGAACCAGCTGGAAGGAGAGGAGCTTTGGCGCAGCCTCCCTTCCCCTTGCCAAGCTGCTCTCGTGCCCGGAGCCGCAGGACACTTGCCATGAGAAACACACGCCGGATCCAGCCAGTGCCCTGTGGGTGAACAGGTTTCCTTGGTCCATGGGGAACATCATATACCCTCCCTCTAGACCGGAGAGCTGAGCTTGTCTTTCAAATGACCTTGTGCAAAAATAAATCTGCAGTGGGAACATATCAATATTTAGGTAGGATTTTTTTTTTTAAAGTAACAAAGTACATACTGGAAATAAAAAAAAAAATAATAGCCAACTGATGGTTTGGGAAAAATACAACTCTTTTTCTGTGTCTCTCTCATGCCCTGCCCTCAAGGAAGGTTTGGGTAAGGCCTTGGCTGAGGTCTTATTTTCATTTCCATCAGGAACGTTTTTTAGCTGGCACACAAACTACATGTGTAAATAGCACAAGAGTTTGGGAAGCTGCTCTACGATTTCCTGCTATAATTAACAAAGGAAACCTTTTGAGAATCCTGTGAGCCTCTGTGGAAATCTGTGTGGCTCCTGCAACGCAGCAGTAGCTGCCACGCTCAAGTATTTATTTTGATGGTGCTTTTCCATGGAGAGGCAGCTGCCTGCAGCTCTGCAGGGCACCCGAGCCCAGCACCAGCTGCCAGGGGCCGGGAAGGGCAGCCGAGGTGGGAACCGGCAGCCTCTCTGCTCTACGGAGCCTGAGTACAATGAGAAAGCTGCTGTGCGAATATTATTTTGGCTGGTCTGAGTTTACTCTGTCACAGTAAATTCAGCATCAAATTAAAAACAGGAAGGAGAACCCCGACACTGTGTACAGAAATGGTCGATTTCGGCATGCAATAGTTTCAACCTAGTAACACTTTCCTGTCTCACTTGGTGGGTCCTCAGTTTGTCTTAACTTTTATCATTGCTTCTGCCCTCACTGCTCCTGGGCTGCACAGTCTGCCCTACAAAGCTGGGCAAAGCACAGAGTAGTCTTGCTCAGCCTGTATGTGAACAGGAAAAAATGAAAGCTAAGCCTGTTTTTTGCTGACAAATATTCAACTTCAACAATTTTGAGTTCTTGAACAATTTTGAGTTTCAACAATTTTGTGTTTTTGCATGCTGTTGATGGTCATGGAAAAATAAGAAATATTTCAGAAATGTGTCCTTGGGATACATGCATTTTATAGCATCTTTCCTGAGGCTAAGGCTCATTAGGGGACAACAGGATATAGACACCTACCTGCCTATGTCAGTTTTGAAAATGGGATTTAGACATGTTACATCCGAGTTTAAATATCTTCCTGAACTGGGTAGTCTGTTATGGTTCTCAGAAGCTTTGCAATTAGTTTGGATGTGAACAACAACTGAAACAGAAGCAGATGCACACTGTGGGGGACATATCATAGCAGCCCTTCATATGCTGCATTTTGTTTCTCTGACAGCAGTTTTACAGACTTGCTCAAGCACTTGCACTTGCTGAAGTGGATGTGAGGGATAAGGTGAATTTCTGCCTGTGCACAGACTTTTGCACTTGCAGCAGTGAGGTGTGCTTCAACACGGCCACACTGCCATTAATAACATCCTTGGTGGAATAGCTGGGTGTTTTGGGAGCAGGACTGTCCCCAAAGGCAGTCCCAAAGGAAAAAGGCAGTTTCCTTGCAAAGCCAAAGTGAGCAAACAGCATGCAGGAAAATGTCAAAGGTGAGCCAAGAGCAGGACCTCATCTCATAATATGGCTGTTGCTTTCTATTTATCTGTTTATTTTTGTGAGCAAAGAGACAAAACCAGTAGGCTTGACTGGCCAAGATAAGAGGAGTCTTTTTGTAACATCAATGCACTGCAGAGTGAGAAAACTGAACAAAATGTTATAACCTTGTGCCAAAAGGTGAACCCAGCTCTGCTGAGTGTCCAGGACTGGCAAACAGCGATTATGATGGAATGAACCCAAACCTGACGTAGAGGGATATTGTAAAATAACATCAAGGTTCGTAGGAGTTCAATATTGAAAATGTTGGTTTGTAACAAGTATCTAAATAAATAGTTCTGTTGTTTTGTCTAAGGCAGGGTATTATTTTAGAATAAATTCATTTATGGGTCTACATACTGTGATTTAGGACTTTTCCATCTCTGTCTTTTATGCCAGTGGATTTACATGGCATGTTTTGTGGTTGGGAAGATGATTTTCACCACCAGTGAAATGAATGCTGTATGTAGGATCACTGAATATACCAAATTACATTTCCCTTCAGGACAGTATTAGAATGGCACCAAATAGCAGGGCAGGGCAGGTTTAGTTCAGGAAATGAATGATGCTTTATGTAATCAAATCCACAGGGGAGATTTGGCAAGAAGGATGCATACAGACAAATTGTTGTTGAATCTGGACATAGCATTAATACCATCAATTTTTAAGTTGTGAGGGATTGCTAAGCATCTACAGGAGAGGAACAGGGCATACAACCTTCATTTATTTAAATCAGAGCCAGCAGTGCTAGAAACGCAGGCTCTGATGCTGTGTTAAAGCAGTGGTGCATTATTCATGCAAAGGAGTCAATAATGCCGTTTGTGTGGGTCTATGGCTCCATATTAAACACACTCAGGGTTCGAATTTGCAGGTACTGCAAAGCTTCAGAGACCCAAGTCCAATTAGTGTATTCATTAATGAGTCAAGGAAGGCCTACTGCCCGCTAGGAGAGCTGAGTCTGAGCAGTCACTGCACCTTGGGTATCAGCTGGACTGGATGCTCAAAGCCCCTTATTTACCACTTGTCTTGCTCATCAGAATCTCACAGGTTTCTCCATCTTTTCTATACCAGCATTAGGCAACATACCCTTTTGCTTTTGCAATCATGTTATCCAATCTCCTGCAAACAGAGAGTTCACAATACTAATTATCCTCATTTTTTTTTTTTTTAATCTTGCTCAATCAAGGCGTCTTTGAAACCTGGGTTGAAATAAACTGCAGCATCAGAGCTTATCATGTGTCAATCTTTGACAATAGCTTTTGGTTTTAAAGGCAAATGCTCTGTGGGGGGGGGAGGGGCGGAAATTAAGCTTCAGCAACTTTGCTTCTGCTTTACGGTTCCTTTCCTGCTCCAACGCAGGCTAAGTGAGGGTTTCAAAGCTGTGTGTAGAATGACTGCACTCAGCATTACCTGAGTTTCAGTGTTTTAAAGGTGTCTTGAGATAACCTAAAGCTCTTATGTCATTAAAAATAAGCAACATATTTTAGAAGAAGGTCTGTCTGTGTAAGTCTAAGTTTTCATTTAGGACTAGGCAAACACACTAACCTAAACCAACAATTCATGGCATTAATGTTTGCCTGCAGTCAGGCACAAGGGCCGTACTGCTGCTCATCATGTGAGCATCCACATAGACCACTAATGATGTGGGAGTCTTCATGGGTTGTAGAAGCTACGTGGAAGAACGTGGGCCCTGTTTTCTGTGGTCATGTTGGTGTTGCCACAAGGGTAGTGAGGATGCAAAGCATACAACTAAAAGGTGGGAAGAACAGAACTGCAGAAGAAATGAATCCTGAGATTTTTTTTTTAACGTCAAATTCTGAAGCACTAGGCACCAACAGCCAGCCAGATCTCTGGAACAGCTGGTGAAGCAAGCTGGAACTGAGAGCTGCAGACAGAAGAGAGAAAATGGGGACAGCAAGGCATGAGAATTGCTCCTGGCAGCAAACCCTTCCTGGACTGAAGCAGCACATTGGACACTTTGCACGCACACGAGCAGCCATTTTGCCACTTAAACATCACATTTCAATGTGTTTATACCACCAGAAAGTCTTCAGGGAGGAATCTTTCTCCCATCCTTCCCAATCCCAATATTATCTATTAGCTACTGCTCATTTTTAATTATATCCATTAAGCAAAAAATGAATCTAGAGCCCCAGAGTCCAAGTCTCAGTCTGCCATCCTGAAGATGCCAGGTGAATTCCAACTCAAGACATCACAGATGCCAAAGGAATAAACCTGCAGCAAAGCAGTCTCCCATGACCTGGGATCGCTACTCACAGCACATCAGTCTTTGCCAGCTCACAAAGAACATTCCCAGCCCCACACTGGTCAAGTGACATTTATTTCTGAGGTGCAAAGATGAACAACGTGTTTCCAATGAATGCTGTGTGCTTTCTTGCCATTCTCCATGGGGTGCTGAATGTCTTCTTTCTTTTTCCTTCCTCGCTACTTCTGGGTGAGAGAGTACTGGACCTCCAGGAGAAAGAGCCATCCCTGGGCTCTCCTCAGACTGCCCACGGGGCTCATTATTATCACTCTGACAGGTTGCCCAGCAAGGTTGTGCAGCCACCGTTCTTGCAGATCTTCAAGACTCTGACTGGACAAGGCACTGAGCAACTTGGTCCGGTCCTGTGGCTGACCCTGTTTGAGCTGGAGTTAAAATTAGAGATCTCCCGGGGTCGTTCCAGCGTCAGTTATCCTCTGATCCTATGACAGAAGCCGTGTTTTGAAGCTACACAGAGAGATTTTTCAAAAAAGAAGAGAAACCTAGATGCTATATTCACTAGCTTTTAATGATAAGCACAAGGCTTGCATCAGACTTGGTTTTCACTGATCCACATACAGAGGAACTTCACTGAAGTTCATTGATCTACAGCATCTACTTGATACCTAGGTATTGCTTCAACTTCATAGCGAAGTAACAAAGTGGATGTGCTAAAGGAGAACAGGTATTCAATAATTCTTCCTGATTAAGAGCTCTGAAGCACATTTCAGGATTCACCTGTACCTGTAGAGGGAACTCAGTCCTCTGGATCTGGGAGCAAACCAGAATTGCTCGGACCAGATTTGATTCGATGCTCTCACCCCTGCCTCTGTCCACACACAAGCTGCTGTGCGAGTGTGGTCCTTGGTAGGAGTAGGCAGCGTCCTTCAGTAACTCTTCAGCTTCCCTCTAGGTGACTGACAAAGCAAGAGCATTTCCTGGGGCATTACCAGCATCACTGATACAGCAGGGAGCTCTGCTCTTAGCCTGGAGACCCTCTTTTGTCAGCCTAAGAGTCAGGCATGCCATCTTGATAATATTACAGAGGAGGAAAGCCGGAGATTTGAACGGCCTTGTGCAGTAAATAGGGTGGCATTTCAGGAAGGAAAGGTACATACCTCCGAGAAAAGCATAATATGATTTTAGTAGCATCATTATTGGGGTTCTCATTGAAAGAAACATGGGAGCTTATCTCCCCGTGGAAAGAAACGGGGCAAAATAGGCATTATCATTACAATAAAGCACTTCTCTCTTTCCCCATTGGGAGAATATGTAACAAAGGTGTTAATTCTTATCATCCTGCCATGACGCATTAAAATTTAAGAAAAAATGCCTTCTCTGCAGCAGAAATACTTGTATTTGGGGCTCTGCCCTTCAGATTTCAGAAATTCCTACTATATGGACTTGAATACGAGTTAAAAATAACAGCACATTTTCAGCGGCAAAATTTTAAGAAATCAGACGCTCCCTCTCCCCGACCTCTATTAAGTTTGGAAGAATCTGCAGAAGCAGCTGGACGGGACTGAGCAGGGTGTGAAAACCCATATTCCAGGGCAGGACAGAGAAAAGAAGATCACTTGAAAATGTCAGTGTGAAGCTGGTTCTGTAAAAAGTGGAGAATTTCAAGAGTGAATGTGTGTATGTGTTCGTGCATGTGCTGAGGAAAGTCGGGTTGGCAAGGGAGACAGAGGAGAGCTTTGTGTTCAGTGCTTACCCTGACACAGCGCAGCCTGTTCCCTATCTCTCAGTTTCACTTCTGAATGTGCAGGAACATGCGGTGGCTCCTCTTCCCCACTATCTTCATCATCCCTTGTACGCAACAGGTAAGTTCATTAAAAAGAAGAAGAAGAAAAAAAGATTTCTTCCTTCTTCACCCTCCCCAGGTTTAAGGTTATTTGCTTAATGATCAAAAAAAAAAAGAAGGGAAGCAAATTCTTCATAAAGAATAAGAAGTATTGAGTAATTTTCATTTGCAGTTTATTTCCTGCATCAGTCTTGATTTGTTTTTTCTCTTTAATCTGTGTATTGATACAATTCTGTGAAAAAAAGTGTTAAAAGATCTTAAAAAGGTCAGCAACCTTGCTTTTTTGTTTGTTTGTTTTAAATTTAAGCACCAATGATTGCCTGATGCAGTGTAAGAAAGTAACCATCTCGTCCCTGCTCATATTCCATATATGTAAATATAATATACACACTAATCTGACTTGAGGTTAGATTTGCTGAGGAGAAAGCTCTGGGGTCTGTATTGGTTTGTCTCTTTTGAACCAGTTTTAAGGGGCAGCTTTTGCTGAAAGTATTTCCGTGTCAAAGGCCAATTTTATTTTTTTTCTTAATAATTTAAATATTTTTCTTCTTTTTAAAATATATGTTATAAAGCACAAAGTAGTATTCATCTACTAGAGGCGACTCTCAAGTGGAGAATTTTCAAATAGCAATCTAGTTCTGATAGCTTCATTTTGGATATTTAAAGCCAGACAAGATAACTAAATGTAAATAATAATACACTGCCTACTTTTGCTATTTATTTCTGCCATACAGACCTTGCTCAATCACAAAAATGCAAGAAAACAAACAAACAACGCATGAAAGTCTGCTACACAATGGTCTCATTTTCTAATCTGCCCATAGGATCAGGAAAAGTATGCAGTGGCTTGTGTGATGTGGATAGCTTTGGTATAAAAACTTTGGGAAGCAAGAATTAGAAAACATTCAACCTGTAAGCTTTATATGCAAACTTTAAATCTTTACCATACCTTAACAGATTTTTGAAAAATTTTTAGGTAGACCGAGTTATTCGATTATTTCACATTTAAAATTTTCAGATAATTCTCTGACTGTATTTTTCTTCCTGGGAAACTTTGTAGTTTCTTTATGTTTAAAGCATGTTTTAACTCACAATACTAATGAAACTTACTGGTCAAAACACATGTATTACTTCCTGCTACAAACTTCCATTTTGAAATAAGATGCCTGCTTTAAGCCCCATAGCCTCCTATAGCTGACACATTGCCAAATCTGTAACAATAATATTAGTCTGGTTAAAAAAAGAAGATAGATTGAGCAGTTAGAGAGTGAGTTTCCTAAAGCAACTAGTCTTGATTGCTACTAAATGCATTTAACACCTGTTTTTCACATATCCTGTTTCCAGAACAAGTCTTTAAGAAGCTTTACACTCAGTGCATGTGTTCATCACACTAACATTATGGTCTATATGAAGAGTGTAGCTGCTTAGAAGTACACTTAAGTATATGTAAGTTGGCAATTCCTATATTACTGCATTCAGGTAGAACGGGTTAGAGGAAATCATCTACTATAGTGGAAATCATCTTATCATTTATAATATTAATAGATACCAATGATAAATTATTAATGAATAACAGAAATACACTTAGGAAACTATTTTGAGTACTGTACGGAATACAACAAGACATGGCCTGGTATTTAGTTATTACATGACTTGCTTTTGTGAATGAAGGGGTACCTTAAAAACATTCAGTCAAAGGAACTTACGAACTACAACTTTGGAGCTTCATAATTAGTGGTATTTTAAGGTGTTGTTGTATAGCTGTAAATGACCATAAAAAAGGAAAGGTAGGAAAAAATCTTCTAGAAAGTCATTTGCAGTCTGCAATGAGGCAGCTCAATTATGCTGCAACAGCTTTCATACGATATGACACGAAATACTGAATTCTGCAGACACCTCCAGTTTGCTTGACTTGAAAGGAACAAAAAAGTTTTTGTCCCCTAACTTTTTCCTGTTGTCTCTGTGAGAGGCTGTTTTTAAAAACAGCAGAGACTTGCAGAGAGAAACTGATAGTTTGGGCTTTGTACACCCCCAAGAAATGTAAGCTAGATGGAGAATGCAAGTTAGATGGTGATAATGGCATCTGCTAAGGGACTACATCTTGTCTTTCCCTCTCACTTTTTTGGGTGGAGTTGTCCCACCAATCTTAAAAAAAAAAAAAAAAAAAAAAAAAAAAAAAAAAAAAAAACTAAAGAAATCATTAAAAAAAAAAAAAAAAAAAAGATGTTTGAAACAATGGGGAAGCGGTGAATTCAGGCTACATGTTATCTTTCTACTGCTGATACGAATCAATTTTTGAGACACCTTTCCCCCACCCTGTAAATCCTGAATTCAAAGAATACTTGCTCATGCATATACATATGTATATCCCGGGAACTGACCTATTAAGCTCAACACAACTACTAGCATCCCTTACTATCTGCAGGATTCATTTTTTTGCAGCTAGCAAAAGACAATTGGTAAGCAATACAATAATCCCTCCCAAAAAGCTACACAGATTTTTGAGGCAAAATAACACTCAAATGAGTTATTTTAAAAGGCTTTTGCCATGAAAAGCGGCACAAAGGACTGTTTGGCTATCAAATAGCAGGAGCAGTGCAAAGCTAATTAACTTGAGAGAAGGTTTCCAGGAAAGAAGAGCTAAAATAAATCCACCAACTATTTTAAAATCTTTTTCTAAAATGTTGTAAAGTCTTGATCTCTGCTATATGTTTTGTTCTATAGAAAGAGCCAGTGAAATGTTTTTCAAATAACAGCTGATCGAACTCATTGTTGATTGAAATGTTGATGTATTAAAGTTACTGATCAAGTCAGTCTCCTACTTAGACCTTGCAGTATCTTCACTTTGTGGATCTTTCGAGCTTACAAAAAATCTTAGTTGCTTCATTAAAGTTCAAACTTTCTTCCCCCCCAATTTGCTTTATGGCATATGAGCTACGCATAATGTATGCAGCTCTCACAAACCCCACTGTACGTAAGTTTTTCTGCAGGGCACGAGCCCACAGTCTGCAAGGAGGGAAGTCTGGAACAAAACCTTCAGAAACAAGTGAAATCCCCCAGCGAAAGGAGTTTTGTCACTGGCCATGCAGCTGCCCGCTCGTGCCAACCTGCGCCCCGGGGATAAGTTTGGTAAAAGATGGTTGTGGCTGCTGCAAGGTCTGTGCCAGGCAGTCCGGAGAGACCTGCAACGAAGCGGCTGTGTGTGACCCCCACAAAGGCCTCTACTGTGACTACTCCGAAGACAAGCCTAGGTATGAAACAGGCGTGTGTGCATGTAAGTTGCTCTTTACCACTCTCCTTTTGAAATCCAGGAGGGTGGGACCACACAAGTGAATGGTTTTGAAGGAAAAACCCTTGCAGGTGCTGCACAACTCTGCTTTCTACATACCGTATTGCTCAGAGAAGTATTGCTCACTACTGTAGGAACTGTCTTAAACTTACCTGCTTCTGCAGCAGTGAAATTTATTCACTCCGCATAACTATTCTTTGCAGATATGTTTATGACTGATTTAAGGTTAAGCAGCTGTAGATATCACTGGGCACAGATAAAAACGAAGGGCTTCAACTACTATGAACTTGAAGTGCAAAAGTAGAAAATTCAGTAAGGGATAATCATATTTTAGCACTTGGCAAGCAGAAGCCACTTGCTCATAATGTGTTAGTAACTGTTGTTTACCGTTTGCAGATCTTGTAGCTGTAGGATGTGAGCTCAATGGAGTTTATTATCTTAATGGACAGACCTTCCAACCTAACCCTCTTTATAAGTGCCTGTGTGTCAGTGGTGCAATTGGATGTACACCTGCATTCATACCGAAATTAGCAGCAAGCCCCTGCACCAGGGTCAAGGGCAGGAAGAAGCTTGGACAATCCAACTGTGGTCCTGGACAGCACAAGCAACTTCAATCAACAAGTTACAGACTCATGTCAGGTGTGCCTGAATGAACTGCTAAACCTTCCTGTAGCTGAGACTCATGCAATTTAGTGCCCCAGAAGGGTAGGAGACGGCACTTGATCATCCACTTGTTCCTTTCTCTTCTCCAGCAGCCAGGCTGACATCCCTCAAGGCCACTGCCAGGGTGACCCTTCCATTCTCTTATCTCACAGACTCTTTTCTCCAAACCTGATGGTTATGAAAAACAAAAAGCCTTTTGGCTTTGTTGTGACTGAATTGGCTAAAGCAGTCTTCAATCCATATTTCTGCAGACTTTCACTACTCACAAGAAAAGACCAATCAGGGTTACTGCTGTGCAACCATTTTGCAAATTAGGAGCTTGCTTACTTCAGTGCTAGGAAGCCCTGGTTATCACATATCAAAATTGTTACGATTGCCTCTTCTTTCAGCAGAAAGCAAAATATGAAGATTGCTGTAATGGTTTCCCTTGATTGTTCAAAAAGTTTCTGGCCACTGAAAGGAAAAAGGTCCACTCAGTTTCTTTTCTATTCAGTCTGATCTAAAGGATAGAGCAGTCTACCTGCACAGTACTGCTAGGATCAGCTCATTCCCTTTAACCTTATTCTTGCTCTTCAACTAACACTGTAGCAGCCTTGGTGACTCTGCAAAAGCACCACTGCCCTTCCCTGCCCCAGCTGCCTACCCTTGTGCTGCCTCCTTCCCCCGTGCGTGTGTATTTACATGGGGAAACGGGGCTGCATAGCACATACATCAACTGATATAAACACACAGAGCATACATAAACACAATGTAGAAGGTCTGTGCCGATGGACGTGTTTGAAAAGAGCAGACAACCTGAAAAATGAGGAACTGGATATGTGCAGTCTCCTGACACCCCATAATATTTTGAAGTATAAGCTTAATTTTCACCCTATTCCCTTCAAAGAAAAGCACTTTGAAATACTGTTTCAAAATGGGGCCTTCCCCCTTCACATTCGGAGTACAAAAGTAAATTAGTTTAAATCTGTGCATGAGTGGCATGAATGTTTCAATGGACTAATACTTATTTTGAAAGTTGCCTTTCTTTTGCTAGTGTGGACAACAATTGTTAATTTTTGTTTCATTTTACTGCTCTCGCTTTGTTTTCCTGCTTTCTTTATGCATTCTAATTACCTAAAATATATATATATAAATAGGAATGTACCTAGATCATACATTTTTTTAAAAATGTGCTACGTATAAACAGTTATTTAGCTTCACTTCATTTGTTACAGATATGTGACAGGCTAAATTTTAGTTTGCTTACTGCCATGGAAACTCAGTGGCAAAACTCTTGTACAACTTTGCTTTTGCCTCACCCTTAGATTTACCTGCAAAAGCATCCTGATGAACAGAAATCAAATGCTTACCCTTTCATTTTCAATTAATCTTTTTAGGCCTGTTTCACTGCAAAAATTGTATGTTGCTGTCTTAGCTTACAGAAACTTACCACTAGTTTTGAAGAAGAAGTGTCTAGTACAGGCAACTCCTTGGACAGCCTGTTCCCGGACCTGCGGCATAGGCATATCCAGTAGAGTGACCAATGAAAACAGCAAATGTGAAATGAGAAAAGAAAAGAGATTATGCTTCATTCAGCCTTGCCAGACTAATATACTGAAGACGATAAAGGTACTTTCTAATATGCAATAACTTCCTACTATAAAATGGAAATATTGGAGGTAATGGAAAAATTGATGTTTTAGTAATATTTACCAATATGACTTCTTTTTAAAGAGTTATATAAAATGACTCTTCTCTCTTTTGTACAAACCTTTCTGAAATAAAAGCTTAAGTTTTCAATTGTAAGCTACAAAAATGTATTTTCAAGCAAAACAATATATTATCTCAAAATAAAAGGAGTTCTGGTGCTGTCCTGATGCTCAGTTACTCAGGAAAGATTTTCTGTTTGTTGGCTGTTATAGAAAAATAAGACAGCTTCCAGAAGGGGTAGTTTTCCAGAGGCTTTTATGTAAAGTTTGCATTTTTTGACATGTTCTGTTTTCCATCTGTAAAAACCTCAGGCTTTTCTTTGTTTTCACATTAAAGATTCCAAAAGGAAAAACATGTCAGCCGACATTCCAGCTTCCTACAGCCGAAAAACTAATCTTTTCCGGATGTTCAACCACACAAAGCTACAAACTAACTTTCTGTGGAGTATGTTTGGACAAGAAATGTTGCATACCTAGTAAGTCCAAAATGATCACGGTGCAGTTTGAGTGTCCCAATGAAGGCTCCTTCAAGTGGAAGATGATGTGGGTAACATCTTGCGTATGTCAGAGGATTTGCAGTGATCCAAGAGATATATTTTCTGAACTCAAGATTTTATAAGAAGTTACATCATTGACAGTAAGAATTGCAAGAGTGACAGCACATTCGCATCCTAAAGAGTTAGCCTAAAAAACTCCAGCAAAATTTATAGTGAAACTACATCTGTGAATATTCATTTGTTAAGTATCAACTGCAATATGCATATAAAAGCACTTCTTTTTAAACTTTTTTATATGGGGAAACGCATTTGTGAGAAGTACATATATGCTATTAGTAGTGTCAAAACAAGAGCTTTTGGGATTAAAACAAAAAAGCGCAGCAAGAGAGCTTTGTATCCTGCTATAACATACGCTGCCCAAAATGATTAGTGCATGTAAATTCTTAGATGCTCTGAATAACCTATTATAGAAAGATATTTTAATCTGTAATATCTCATCTATCAACCTTGATTATCAATATAACATTTACAACTTGTACTGGTGAAGTTAAAGCACGTCAATGCTGTTTCAAACATACAAGAAGTGAATTTAAAGCTCAGACTGCTTTTCACAGGAATTAGTCTTTCCCTGGTTTTATGAATATTAAAAAAATGCCTTTACAAAGAAACAAAGAATGGGACACTGACAGATAACATATATACAAATTTTCAAGGAAATGCCTATTTTAAAAATGCTTTCTTAAAAAAAAAATGCTCAACAAATATTGTCACAATATTTTATTGAATAGTGGCCTCAAACTGAAAATTGTGCTTACTTATGCAGCCTCTCGAGCCTTAAGAAATCACTGTATTGGTACATTCTGATTTGAAGCAGCTTACTGCTGACATGCTGTTTCAAGACTGTCAAGTTGGCAAGCAACTGGAAGTAGCTGCATATCCTATTTTATGAAATTTCTTACCATATTATAAAAGTCACTTTACCTCAGTAATTATATGCTTAAAAGAATGCAAGTTAAACAGATGTTTTAATCAGACAGTCTTCAGACAGTCTTCATTATAAGTGCTTGCTTCATTCAGAGGTATAGTGTATTAATTCATTATCAAGTGCAACTCAGCTTTCATCTTTGAAAACGGCATATGGCTTCTCCTTTTCTTCCTAGCAATGCATTAAAAAAATTAAACTGATAGTGGGGAGTTTTCTTTGAAACAGGTCCTGCCTATAGTTTAATTTCTGAGAATTCTTTGAGAACTACATTTTGGGAACTTGCTTTCTTCTCCTTACAGCATGATGACAATTCTACAGTTAGTAGGATGCCTCTCTACTGAGTTCCTCCATCATTAGACGCAGGAGAGCAGTACATTTTCAAATCTTTTACAAGATGGGCCCACTATTTAATATGACCCTCCCTCACTTTGGGAGCTGAGGAGGCAGTTGTCACAGTCTCATTTCAGAATGACAAGATGTAGGCACTCTGCAGGTCATTCTGGTTAACTGAAGTGGTTGGATGCTCAGAAAAAATAAAATAAAAAAGCAAAGTAACAGTTTTTCCTTCTTTACACAGCTATCTTCAGTCTTGCTGGATCTATTCCAGGCCCACTTTTTGTGGCATCCAGTTCATTATACTCTTCTATTAGGTCAGACAAAGACGATATGGCTTCAGAGAAGCAGCTTTGCTCCATCCCGTCTATATGCAGATAATGATGAAGATGAGCCTATGAGAATAAGAAATTCAGCTTTAATGCTTTCTTGGCACCTGACTTAATTCATTTGCCATATCAAAGAGAGTAGCGTAAAACATTGTAGAAAGTTGATTTAAAGACTGGTTTCAATCCTCTGCTAATGTACTTGGCAATTTTAGTAGCAACCTTCTAAGGCTACTGAGTTCTTCTGGAACTTTTCAAATTTTGACTTACGGAGGGATGCTTGAACAAACTGGTTAGCATCTGCTAGATACTAACTCATTGCTCAAGAAAATATGCGTATTGTCTTGTAGGTAGAGGTAAATAAATGGTTTGCTTTTTATGCAGCAATTGTTGAAATGATTCTTTGTTAAGTACCATGAGCTGGGCTGGGCTACCACTTCTTTTTGTTAAAATTAAGATTTGTTTCCCAGTAACGCAAGACAGCAATGCTTAGTGGCTATGAATGCTATATTAATGACAGAGCCATACCTTTTTCTTGTAGAGCCTCATGAATCTGTCTTTGAGTTCCATAAAAGTTGGTTTCACACAGGTGTTGTTTGCTAAAGCCAGAAGTGAGTGGGAATGGCCCACAGGAGGTACTGAACACAAGCCAGTTTTCCATCCTTCTTGATTCCACGAGACAAAGTTCAGGGAAGGTTTCAACCTATAATTGAGATGTTTACAGATGCATATGGAACGTAAAGAACATAAAGCTTAAGTTTCCTTTGCTAACAGTCTCAAAAGGTTGACTTTTAAACTTTCAGCACTAAGAAATCCAGTTATGACTAGTACTTTGCATAAAACACTCTAGGCTTCAGGCTAAAATTGTTTATGTATTTTAAATTTAAAATGCTTTTTATTAATTTAACATATCAGTTTTTGAAAAGCAAAGTTACAAGGCACTTATTTCTATAAAAGGGACTGCAAGCACTCTGAGTCTCATGAAAGGGTTAGGTTAATAGCATAAGGGAGCAGTCAGTCTACCTATATACTTCAAGTGTAGGCAAAATGTTTTTGACTCTTAGGAATTTTCTGTGCACCTGTGTCTACATGTAAAATTCATTCTTAATTAGAAGTTTGCCCTTCCTGTCATAGCCTACTACAATAATGTCAGAGACAGCAATGGTATGCTAACAACACATGCTTGATAAAACAAGGATGGCTCGCTACCCACATGAAAGAGCTTCTAGTACAGAGCCCCTCCCTCCAACATCCCATACTGGCAGGCGACCTGGACAAGGTTGGGCTTTTTGAGGATGGGAGGAGCAGCTCAAGGACATCTGGTCAGTTCCATTTATTTGGAAATCCAAGGACGCTGTAACTATTTATGCTTTTTAAAGTAAACTATCTATATTTTCTTCTCTTTTGAAATTAAGTAAAATAGTTTGAGTAAAATTATTTAGCTTTAAAATTCTTCAGATGAAAAGAGCACTGTAGACAACTAGCAACAGTTTCTAGAATAAGTACCATGAGTATTTTGTGTGGTATTACAAACCTTTCGATATTTCTGCGAAGATCTGAAACCTGAACGTTTCCTCTAACAAGAAGTGCACACGCAAGGTAGAGACTGTGCTTCGGATCTGCTTGAATTAGTTGATGATCTCTGCTAAAAGCATCTGAAAACATCTGATCCAACCTGTGTCAAGAAAAAGTGGAATTACCTTATTAAGGCAGGTTATATAATTCTTCAGAACTCCCATTTTCAGAGATTGAAATTTTCATAAAGATCTGAAAATAAAGGTACATTTAAATTGTGAATGGCAGAAAAAATGTTTTTTTTTATATCTTCGTATGAAGTATTAGTGTTTTTTTTCTTTTTGATAAATAGACCATATTTCTCCATTCTCTCTCATGAAAAACCCAGTGTTGAGCCCTTCTCAGAGAAGATGGCAGATTAAAATAGAGACCTTTAGTAAGGACATTATGTCAATGGTTACATTAAAAAAAATATATATATTTAAGTTGGTTTATATATATATTAAGTTGGTTTAACTACCTGAGGTTCTGGTTATATGACAGTTTGAGCAAACTCACTGCTTGTGGAGGATTTGACAAGAAAATACCGAAGTCCTGCAGACCTTTATAGAACTGATCATCTGCCTGTTCTGCTTCACTGTCTAAAGGGAGCAATAAATCATATCACTACATTAATTTTGGTCAGTGATTTAGAAAAATACAGCCTATATATTTTTGCCCACTTATTCAAATTTTATCCTGAATGGCTATTTTAAAAGATGACACAACAGACCGTATTCTCCCTCTCTTATCTCCTCAAGCAAGTCACATTAGCATCTAACATTTAAGCCATTCTTTTTTCATTTGTTCCAAATTATCTACATATATCAGCCCTGTTCTCCTGTTTTGTTGTTGTTTTTTTTTTCCAAATCACTTCTCCCAACAATCTGCCAAAAAAAAAAAGACATAAACGACTACTCTTCCCACCTCATTCCGAAATACATCCAGTGTGCTCTGTGTGCCAATGTAACCGAACAAACCAATTTTATGTGCTAATATTTCCAGAAGGTCACAAGAAGTGCTTGTGAAGGGATGGGAACATGACCCATAAGTAAAGAAATGGGGACAGAGGGCATTCTCAATATCGGCAGGACAAATTTGAATTTTGCAGGCTTTCAAAATTAATTATCTCCTCCCTTTCAAAATTCCAGATTTTCTACACTTAGTTTTCCTGAAGAAAGATTTTTTAATGAAAACCACGGAAGAATTTAAACTTAAAATCTAAAGACAGTTTGCTAATAACCTCTTCCTCCTACCTTCTAGCAGGTACATTAACATCAGCCAAAGTATACAGAGGAGTCAAGCTTGAAACCAAGTAATGAAGTCGAGGAAAGGGAACCAAATTCATGCTGATTTCATTAAGATCCATGTTAAGTGAACCCTCAAACCTAGCAGAGCTGAAAAGATAACAGAACTGTTTTAAAACTATTTAAGTAAATCACTTTTGTAATATAAACATTATGTGTATTTTTCAGTTGTTCCCCAAAATGAAACACTAAAGCAACAGAGTTCAAGTATATCATTTCAAGAAATGTGAAACTGTAACAATAAATACTGAATTTTAAAGCTGTGGAGATAACATGGCCATTTCTCGTTTCCTTGCATTTCTCATAACATAATAATTAAGCATCAAGAATAAGACTTTTCTGGTTGTAGCCTTTAGCATTGTTTTTCCGTATGTGGACCCAAGTGCTTGAAACCGTTTTTAATAACAGGTATAATGAAACATGTGACTTTAAATATTTCTGACCAATTGTTTAAGAAAAGCAGACCAGTATGTTTTCCAGGTATTTTTTACCAGGGTAAAAGGTATGTTTTACCAGGAATTTCCTCCATATGTGGGCGATATAGGCAGTAGAATTGTCTGATGACTTTTATAAAAAAAAAAATATTTGGCCAAGAAAGGTTAATCTCCATGGGCGCCATCCAGTATTAGTCTTCCACAGTAGGCTTTTGCCTGCAGATCTTGTCTTCAGTTCTTAAGACTATCACAGTTACAGCAAAATGACTGACATGTGACTTATCTCCTTATACTTGAAGGCTAAATTAATTCTTAAAAAGAGGAAGTTAATATAAAATTGAAAACAATCAAAATTCTTTGAGATGTTGTAGGCCTGAACATCAGAGGTGCAACCTCCCTTCAGCAACATGACTTTTACAGAGAAATAACCTGTAACGTTACCTTGTAAGATTCAGCAGCAAGTTGGCTATGATGTTATTCATAGCATCAAATGGCTTCTGCTGTACAGTTTTTGTACTGCTTGCACTTGATGTTAACAAGCTGTTTGGCTTCACAATTGATCCTAGCTTTCCAGAATTGACCATCTGCTGAATTTTATTAACTATATCGAACAAAGACTTTGAGAGAAAGATAAAACCAGAAATCATACAAAGACTCTTGGGCACACAGCTTTCAAATTCAGTACCTCAATTTTTAATTTCAAATAATCTTAAAACTCAAAGAAAAACTAAGACAATGATGTTCTAGTTCAAGGATTGTGCTAGGATACCTGTTAAGTCCAACCTTTAAACAATTCCAATCGACTTAAGTGTTTCTAAATGTTTGCTCCTTACGTCCCCCAAATGTACGCAGCTTAATTCGGAGAGAAATTTGAATTCTCTTCAGATATTCTAAAACTTTGTCTTCTAAAAAAGAATTTCAAACTCTCATGAAAGCAAAAAGATATTCTTTAAATATATTCCACTTGTTCTAACTTTCTTATAACCAAAAACCAATTCGAGAGAGTCATCAAAGTTGGATTCAAAAGAGTCTAGCTGTTTATGTGGCCTGGTACATCTATGATACTCATATTCCTTACTATGAAAGCCAAGTGTAGTTGGAGTGGGTTATTCATTTCCCTTGCAGTATCATGCTGACACTATACTATAGTTTTACTATAGTGTTAGTGTATAACACTAACACATTAACTGCTAAAATGATTTTTAAGATTCTTGTCCCCAGTATATAGGAGACTTTCACTGTTTACTTTCAAACAGACAAGAGAAAAAAAAAAAAAAAAAGAAAATCACCCGAGACTACTTTTGAGAATAGAAGAGTGACTTTTTTGAAGATGAAAAAAATAATGATTTTTAAGTGATAACTAAATTAATTTCAAAAGCCTGCAAGTGACTCAGGTGTTCAATTATCATTTTAAGAAATAAAATGATGCTTTTTAAACTTGATTCTAAGTTCAATACACAGAAGGAAGAAACACATCCTATATGCGGGTTAAAAAAAATTGACAGAAACAGAATATTATTTCTTACTTCATTCTCTATTGGTAGCACACAATCTGCATGCTCATTAAGTTCCTTCATAGCCAGAACACTATTGTATGGAGAAGTAATAACATCATCTTCACCAGAGGGATAAACTGAAGTAACAAATCTATATACTTCTGGGAATTCATCTTCAAGCAAATTCAGTACAAAAGTTCCAAGACCAGATCCTGTCCCTAAAAATAATTATGAATGAGAAGGCAGAATGAGAGAAGATAAAAGGTTTCCCATGTTCCTGGAAACGCACAACTTTTCAATAATACATATGAAAAAAAAAATTGAAGTATTCAGCACAATTCAGATTGTGGAGGCTACTGGCACAGACATTTAGACAGAAAATTATTTCTGTCTTGGGAAAATTTAATTGACAAAAGTATTTCTCATACTAGAGAGGATAAAATATACATTCTCAAAAACTTATGCAAACAGTAAGTCTTAAAAAAAGCCATAGTTTAGGCCAACCAAAATTTTCTTAGCATGGTCTTTTACATATTACTTTAAAAATATTTATTTGAATTTTGAAGGGCAACATTTAAAAGCATTGAACTAACTCTTCGTCAAATATGTCTATAAATTTACTTTCCCACTAGGGTTTCTTTAGAAAGTTTGCTCATTCTCTTGTCAAAATATCATAACCCTTTGCCTCCAACAGACACTTTTTTTTTTAATCAACACTAAGTCAGAAAATTAAACTGTAGGTTCTCTGTCTTGTACAGCTAACAATCTCAGCAGCTGACAATTTCATCTACGAACAACACAGCAGTTTTCTACAGTAATATCAAGACTATCTGCAGGGTCTCTCAAGTTAAATAGATGACAATAGAAAAAGGCCTCTGGCCAAACTGTGTCATATTTAGAGCTATTTGCAGTGTCCACATCATAATCATTGATAGTACAAGCTCAGTGCCAAAACACTGAATTTGTTCATGTTTCTGAGGAGAAAGGCTTAGTGACAAGATAGCAATAACAAATTGACACTGCAAAAGATTTTCCCTTTAGATTTATTAGCAGTGTAGTTACACCAGAATCAAGGGGATTGTGTTGGAAAGAAGACAGAAAAATAAGGAAGTTAAGCAACATCTGAAGCCTTCTTCGAATATTTCCTGAAAACAATTTGATCACAATTAAAAATAATTTGATTACGGCAATAACGACAGTGTTCTGAGACCAGTGCCCCTTCTTTTGATCAGCATCATTACCACATTCCCATCCACTCTGTCGCGTTTTATAATACAAGCTGTACTTTTTTGTTTTGGCAGTGCTTACTTGAGTTTATGATTATAGCTCCTCAGTTTTTTAGCAAGAAAAAAATAATTCCAAGTCCACATAACTGGACTGTGCTAGCAGATTTTTATTTGGTATTCTACATGATGTAGACTATTACAGTGATCTTCTTTTCAAGATCTGGGTTTTTCTGTTCATTTATGGCAGGTGTACTCATACTAATCATACTTACCACCTCCCATAGAATGAATTATAAAAAAGCACTGTAGGCAGTCACAATGTTCTGCAGTTTTCCTCAGCTTTTCCACAATATTTTCCTGGTATTGACAGCCATACAGCTTGTGACCTACAGCCCTGAAAGTAAGAAAAGTACTTAGAAATGCCCCCAACAATCACCTTTCAATTTTTTATTCCAGCTCCTTTTATTCAAGATTTTATGTTATTGCTTAACAGTTCAGAGCTGATGCAACTCCTGATTTAAGAAAGCTGCAAAGCTGTGACTATGCCATGGGACAGAGAAGTTAGAACGTGGTTTTAATACAGAGAATGTAAGCAGCAGTAAGTTCACAGTTTTGGAGCTTGTCCTAGTATTTTGCATGAGAAAGAAATAAACACCCATGTTGGATAATCAAATTATATTCAAAATTGCTAATGAACGGAAGTTACATCCCCCTTAACAATGAAGACGTAAGTATGTAACACATGGACGAATCTTAATTAGAGTATTATGCAAGTCAGTTTTTACTTGCAATTAAAAAAAAAAACATAAAACATTTTCAACACATTTTCCTTTTAGATGGTGTGACTATAGAATGCTTTATTCCCTGTACTGCATTTTCCTCTGCTGTATTTGCCAATGATTTACTTTCCAGACTGTAGTACACTGAATATTATTAGAAATGTATTAACGTCTCAGTGAAAAGTTTGAATTCATTATGTTCATCACCCACTTCCTGGATTTCTTTTTTCAGTAGTGTAACTTATATGCACAGAGCTGGAATCTGTAATGCTTAGAAATTAAACATATATTTGTTCATATAACTCATTCCTTTTTCTACACTAATTGCACTGTCCCAGACTAGATTATGACTGAACAGTGGAAGGAGGTGAATGTTAGAGGAACAAAAATACAAATTATGCTCTTTAAATAGTTCAAAATGAGGAAGAAAAAAAATAGAGAAAATGATATAGGGGTGAATTATCCTGTAAAAATGTTTTCAAAGCCTTCCTCTAGGCAAGAGTAACTCTCAAGTTTAGAGTAACTCTAAAGGTAATATGTTGTAGCACTCCAGGTGCAGTAGAACGAGCCAGAAGGCTACTGTTATCATTCTCATTTCAACTGCCATCCAATTAGTCGCTAAAAACACTTTCCAAAGATTTAGGAAGGATTCCTTCTCACCAGTTGTTTCCTGATCCAGAAACGTCTGTGATAAGCTGTTTGCTATCAAACACATCTCTCAATGGGCCCTGCAGAATTTCATTTACTACACCCTCCTCCATATCAATCAAGAGTGCCTTTGAGAAAAGGATTAAAATTCAGTCAGTAAGCAAGCCACAATTTGAAATAATCACACAAAGAAATTTTAAATTAAATTATTTGTAAGATAAAACATACGTTGTTTCTACTGTGTTCAGAGGGTCCTGTTTTGCAGTTGCAGTTAACTAGGAGATCAGTTAGCAAAATTCACCTTGACTGCTTTGCTAGAAGTCATTTAGTAGGACAGCATAGCAGATATTTTAATATCTGTACCTTTTGAAAAATATGTTAATTTACAAGAACCTTATGAAAATTCCTACTCTGTCAGACATAAATATACAATGTAAAGGAATGACCTTTATAGGTTGCCTTACTCGTGCTTTTAAAGAGCAGATTTTTCCTTTGGAAATATCACGACCATCTCCACCACTTCTGGGAAAAAAAAAAATCGAAACTCAAAACCATACTAAGAAATAAGACAATGGATACTAGAACAAAATTCAGCCCTTAATCTTTACAATTCAGAAGACTGTTACAAAATAAACAGAGACATACTGAAAATAAAATACTGCTAGGAACTCGGAGTACCCTAAAAGGAAGCAAATACAGGAACCAATCTCGGTGAGAAATATCCTAAGTAACGTTTCATTCGGAAGCTGAAAAGATAAGCACTGAAGGCTTACTTTCAGAAACAGTCTGCTCAGTAGTAGGTCTACAAGCATTGCCAAAAGCATTATCTTTTATCTTAGCATGGGGGATGGCTGCATCATCTGGTGGAACACAGTGCATCAAGCAGCACTGTTGGATTTTTGATAGGGATAGCACTGCACTATGCTACTGCTCAGGTCATGAAGGCAATACAACTGCACTAGCATAATAATTCGCCTGACTTACTATGTCATTGATATTTATTACTTCAAAAATCATCCTCTGCTGACATAGCTTTTCTTTTCTCTTTTTCCTGGATTAGTTATACTGAGCCAGTCAGGGGGAGGGGAGCATTATATAGATATTTATAAAAAATACATGCATTATATTCCATCACTTATGTTTTTTACAATGAACTCTAGTGCCTTTGCACTCAAAGGATGAGATATTCTGGCCTGGTTAAACTATGCCTACACTGGGGAATAAAAGGTAATGAAAAGATAACAACAAAAAAAGCTGCTAGCCTTTATGCAACAAATTAGTCAAATAAAAAAGATTTGAAACTGACAAGTCTGTAAAAATGGCCTTTTCTGACTATCTTCTATATAATTCCTCTTACTACTCTCCAATAAATACTGCTAAGCTTGTAACCAGAGAGCTTGCAATCTAAACATGACTGGCAATTACAAAAGCTACCAAATCTGGAATGTCCACTTTTTGGATGGAAGGAAAGAAAATAAAATACACTCAAAACAGTTCAAATGGAACAGGATAGATAGTACTCCGAAAAGAAGACTAAAAAGCATTTTCTTTTTAGTATAAACTAAATATAATCGGAAACAAAAAACTTAAATCTAGGTACTAGAACAGTTGGTACACTGTGTTAAACTCAAAATGAGCCCATTGATAAAACTTACCTGGTATCCACATTCCTAAAGAAACTGCTTAATGCTTCATCATAAATTCCCTTCTGGAAGCAAACAACATGATATAAAATCAATACTTGTAACACTGGAAACTCTCAGTGCTTGTTCATGGAGTAAGAACTGCTGGAGGTTATCTGTTAAATCTCACTCAAAACAGGACCAACCTTTAAATTCAATCTAAATAGCTCTAGTCAGCATTAGAGAAACAGCACTTTATTGAAGCATCAACTTGATATTAAAAATTGATCAGAGGAGCTAATTAGGAAATGAAGTTTTCAGCAGATTAACTAAATACATCTTTTTCCTAACTAAAGACATAGAATTTCAATGCAGATCTCAAAGCAATTATTAAAGTGTTGCTTTTTAGCTGACTCAGTTCCTCAATGGTAGAATACTGGGACAGTTTCATGCCTGCTATATCAATGACCATGAAGTTCTGGGCAAAGAAAAGCATGTTACACTGATTCCCAAACTAAGGGCTAATAGCAGGTGCTGAAACTTCTTGTTCCACCCCACAACTGAAAGACACCTGACAAGTTACACACCAGCACTGATAACGTTTTTACAGACTGTTTACCATGGCCTCAGAGACCTGAAGAAGAACCTGGAAGTCACTGCTCTTTCCTACACTGGACATAAGGGACTCCATGCGCATTTGGGCTTTGTGCATTGCCTTTCTGAGAGCAGCTAAAAGGACTGCTCACCATTACCTTTGTCCATGCATGCAATTGAGCCGGAAAGAGTATGGAAAGAGGAGTGCCTTTTTTTTTTTTTTTTCAATTTTCTCCAAGCTGCTCCGCACTGTCACTTCACAACATGGCCTATGCTGGTGTGGAAACATAGGGTGAGCTTGGGTGCAAATGCTTTTTGAATTTAAGGCCAGTCACACCACAGCACAAGTCACGGTGGAAGTGCATTAAGCAGCCCTCTCCCTTCACACAGGGCCTCGCACAAGGATTCTTCCAGATGGAGAGGCTTGAGACAGTGAATCCACACCAGAGTTCACTAGCTAAACTGCGTAAAACTCAGTGGGGAGCTTAGGGTACAATGAGGCGGCTTGAACCAAATCACCACCGAGCTTCGCCGTTCCCAGGCACGAAGCAAAGGCCTGACCGCTGGGGGAAGCGGCGCCGTTACCTTGTTAATGGCCGCGTGCTCGCGCAGCGCCAGGTCCCAGAAGCGGCAGCCCACCTGGTTCCCGCACTGTCCCACTGCAATGGGAGAGAGACACGGCTCAGGCGTCAGGAAGAAGGGAGCGCCACCTTCCCCTGCCGCCCTCCGTAC
>NW_010583017.1:112433-167469 GCF_000705375.1 Tinamus guttatus | reverse complement strand
GAAGCTCTACAGTCAGTATGCTTGGAGAAGGAGGAGGACTGCCTCTTTCAAGGCAATACAAGAAACAGACTTGCATCTTGACTGGTGAAAGGGAGTAACTAAAAATATGACCGTATTCCCAGTATGCTGGCCCATGGAGAGGGATAGCTGAGAATGGAAAATTGGATTCCCTTGCCTTTCTTAAGGGAATGATTAAGTTTTACTGACCTGCAATTCGGTGCCATTTGCCATCGCAGAGACCCTGTTTCAGTGTCACTGAAGTTGAAAAATCCCTGATTCCATTATTCAGTTTCACAGTAACCTGGAGGAAAATAATGTAGTTGTCATTTTAAAACTCCTCCTGTTCTCTTTATCTACTGTTGTACTAATGCTATGGTCCCTGTTCAGAACATGTCTAGTATTTAAGTGATAGGAAAACATTGCTTCATGCAAATTCTCAAAAATCATTAAAATAAAGCTCCTTTCTGTTTTTTTTTTTTTTTTTTTTTAAGTTTCAACATTTCTGCAGTATTTCTGATTGAAACTCAGGGAAGAACATTCAAGAAAAGATTTATTCAAAAATAACAGCTAATTTCACTCAAATTTTCCAGAAGAGTGACTCTATAATTTCCTGTGTGTTATATTAGTGTTTAGAGGCCCCAGATGATTGTTTTGGCATCTCGCTAGCCACGTAATAAGAAACAGCCATGAAAAACCTAAATCTAAACAAACAGACAAGATGAGAGAAAAGAACAGATAGGGGACTTAAGAATGACTGTTAAATTACATGTTCAAGTTAATGAGTAAATCTATGGCAGGATTCTGAATTTTGCACTTCTGCTTTCGTTACATGGTGACTATCTTTGCAGGTAGTCTACGCTGTGCCCTGTTGCACTGCATGGGGTTCCTAGTGATGACTGCTGGAGAATCCCAAACCACTTTGCTTCTTACAATATTGACAGCTGTGATGCAAAGAAAGAGCTTATATCCAATTTTAGAGGATTTTTATCTCAATATAGTAGTAGCTGGGGATTTTTTTTTTTTTGTACAAGGACACCAGCAAACAAAACAAAAATGATCCTCATCTTCCTTTTCATCCTATCCTTGGACATGATCTACTGGAACAGTTAAGGAAAATACAGAATCGGGAAGGAAAGTGGCCCCTTAATAAATCACTCAGACAAGCTGTACTGATATAGATATAGGCACTTAAAATGAATTGCTGATCATTCTTATTCTTTCAAAAAAAAAAGCTTTCACAAAACAGGTCGTTAGTAACACATTTGAAGAGAGCACACAATTAATGGTAAAAACACAAATGGTTGCTAACAGACTAACTGTTTTGGTGACAAGCAGGGAGATCTGTTATTACACAGTCAGTTTTGTCTGTGATTCCCATATACATCATGCTGAAAGGCAGGTTTGAGAGGAGTTATCTTTTGTTAGACTAACTGATACACTTGAAAAACCAAAACCAACAAGCTTGTGGATATTCAAAGCTTTCTTGTAAGAAGTGAGCAGTTGTGTGCAGATGGGAGCTTTCAGTGTGCCATGGCACACTGAGGTGCACTGTGGTTATGAGGAGTTTTTTGCTAATTTACCAAGGACTGGCTGTGGCTATTATAGAATAATAGGTTCTCTGAATGGTATTTCATCCCTATATCAGACACATGCTTTAGGATGGGGTGAATGTCTACTGTTAAAACGGCCATTGGCCAAATGGCCTTCTACTGCAATCACAGATCTACATGCAACCAGAACTTCCCCTCCGTTTCTCCATTGGACTTGTATCTTAAAACAAGAAGACAATAAGTGCAACAATAAGAGATTTTGCTTTTAACATGCAAGAAATAAAAAATCACCAGGCAGAACTGAAATCACCTTGCTTGTAACCACTATACATATTTAATGTGTGGATGAAAAAACAGCACTAAAGTGCCAGTGTTCATGCATCTAGTCACCTACACATTAAATATTTATTGTTAGTACCAGTCAAGTGATCTGTTTTTGTGCTAGGTGTTATTTTTATGTAAATTAAAAGAAGTATGCGGGTTGCCTAATCTAAGTTCTTAATATATTGAGGAGAGAGATAGGAATCGATAAATGACAAATTTGTAAGCTGAAAGTTGCACACAGCACAGTGTACAAGTAGAGAGAAGAACCAGTCAAAGCAGTGGGAGGAAGGTGACCTTCATTATACCTGTCCGTTTTTCATGTGCATATTCAAGTACTCCCCATTCACGCTGTGACCATGCATTAAAATTCCTGAGCTGCTTCGGGGGCGTATTTCAAAAACAACTTCAAATTTCAGGCCTAAACTGAAGGATTCATCTGTAAGGGGAAAAAAGGAGTGACAGTCTTTTTTTGTACTGATTTCATGATGAAATTGGACATCTATTCAAAGTCAAAATGGAAGTTCAAAGTCCTTGGTGGAACCTGCTCGTCTTGTTGTAACTACTGAAATATGTGGCGGTGGACATAGATTGTACAGTGTATCATCATATGTGACGCATTTCCATTTTGTTTATTCTGCTTCCTTGCGGCATTAATAATAACTTCTTTATTTTTCTCATTATTTGAAAAGTATGTATTTTGTTTAGAAGTGCTTCTTAACAATGTGATGGAAAGCAGAAAATAATTTCTGTGTATTTTCTTAGGCAGTTTTGTATTGTGCAATTTGCTTGACATTCAGCAGTCTTTATACAATGCGTGGGAGTTCACTTGAGATTTGATGATTCAGTAGTAGAAACCCCCTTTTCCTATCTGGGGGGAAGGCCAGGGAGCAAATTAGAAACAGCATGTAGTTCCTCTTGGTGTTGCCAAGGGGTAGGGTTGCTCTGTTTCCTTTCCTATTGGGATCAGAGTTTTTGTGACCAAAAAGACCTCATAAAACACTTCCTGGAACACAGCAGGCTTAAATGACAGAAAGGATGTGTTTTGTCGTTTTGTTCATTGTCAAGACATACAGAAAGCCTTTCATTAGGGTTTTTGAATCACATACTGTTTTTATAAAGCCTAAAGGCTGACCATTTGTTGGTGTACATGGTCTTAGCCCCATTGACTTGCATTCTTCTACGATAATTTTTAGCATATCTTCTGTTCCTCTGTGAATTATTCTAATTATTTTAAATATATACCATATATACATAAATATATGTATATACACACGCATATATAACCCTTTATCTAGTTTCATGGTGACATTCTCACCTCTCAGTATCAGCTCCTTAGCACAATAATGATCTGTATCTAATGGTCCTTATAGCTTACAGGCTATGAAATTGCCACGTCCATCAGGTACATGTGTTATTGTGCAGTACAGTAAATAGGACTAAGGTCTTATGGGATATATTTATTCAGGAGTATATTACCAAGGACGACATATCCTCCTTCTGATGAAAAGTATGTTCCTGCTTCTGAGGGACCTTCAAAGCAAGGTGTTACACTAAATGTCTGTGAAGCAGCAGTAATTGATCTTCCATTGAGCTGCAAATTGCTGAGGCAACCGCTAAAACTGTAGACTGAGTTAATCTGAGGAAACAAAAACATGATTACTAGATAAATTGCTTCTGGAAGGGAAGAAACTCTTTTCTCCCCAATTTGTGTTTGTGATCTCTAAGGCCATGATTCTTTGCTGTATCAGTTTTGAGTTAAATCCAAGAAAGAGAAGCAGGGCAGGTGCTTTTCTTATACTCTGATGTCTCTTGGGTGTCAGACCTGGAGGTAAATCTAGCTTGTACTCTTTCTTTCACAAGTGATCCATATAGAACCACGAGAAACAAACTGCACCCAGAGCAAGGCAGTACTACACTAGTCACACCTCAAGGCAAGAGGACTCGGCTTTCTCTGAGCAGCGTGGCTCTCTTGGTAGGCACATATGGCCAGGGATTACCTTGGAGGCACATACAGTTGAACATCCAAAGTGTGGAGCAGAACCCAGACAACTAGGTCTTTCATCAAGAGAGACAGTGAGGCAGCACTAAAATCTCAACTAAATCTTGACACTCATCTATCTCAGACCTGATAGTGAGATTGATCTCACCTAACTTTACTTGTCTGATCTAAGCAGGGGTGTCTCTAGGATTTCTTTATTCGTCAGGGACCACTGACTTTCCTTACTGCTGCTGCAAGTCTGCTAAAGTCTAGCCCAATACACTTCCCCTATTCACTTAACCTGAGCTGTGTGCTCCTCAGCATGCTGAGGGCTGATATTATTTCAACTTTTGCTTCAGTTCACCCCTAGCGTCAACTTTAGTGTTAGTTGTACATAGAGATATGTGGTTATGTAATGGGTGTCTCCTTTACCTGGATATTTTTCACAGCTTTTCCTGGAGATACGCCTCCGATGTACAGTGGTTCAGTGACTTGCCAGGTGTTAGCTTCACCACGAAAAGATTCTTCCAGTACTCGGAGACCATCAATTATCAAGCGGCCAAAATTTTTTCCTCTTACAAATATCACCTAGAAAGGGAGGAAAACAATCCACAACATTACTCTCATGTGCTGTGGAAACACTACTGTACAGTGGAAGAAGATAAGAAAACTAAGATTATTTTCTTGGATTTCTTATGAGACATATGCTCTAAGATTTCTGTGATTTCTTATGAGAAATCTTAGGTTTCTTGTAAGTTATATGCTACAAAGCTACTTTATTAATAATACTGGATTTATCCTGGTATTTGCTGAACAACTGTCTCTCTTCACATTCATATAAAGATTTAATAGTAGAATTTCTGTCTTACCAATTGGTTTACCAGGCAGAGTTAGTTAAGATCTCATGGGGTTTACCGAGATTTGCCCCTCTTATATTCACATATATGATACCTTGCTACACTTTCATAGTTCTCAGTTATATGTTCTGGATTCATCCAACCTGTTTTAAGCATGTTTAAGTGCTTAAGCAACATCATCAGTTTATAATTGGATTTCTCCTGTAGTCAGAGAGGAATGATAGGTACCTGCAGAGGGAAAATCACCTTGCCCACTAAGTTTGTCTTTTCATGGACTGCAGTGGGAGCCTAAGACAACTATGCCTCTTGCTTAAGCACTTCAAGTAAATGTGCCTAACAGAAATATCCTAGCTCTTCCCTCCTAGCTGATTAGGCTTTTTATTGCCCTACTCTTTCTTCTTGCTTCTGTCATTTCTGATCAGCTGTTAGTATGGGCAATTGCTAGATTTTTGTATCTAATTGACAAACCCTCCTATCCTCAGTTAATGACTTGGTAAAATTTTGTGTGGAAGACTGAAATACATTAGCAGAGATTTCTGAACACATAAGTGTGGTTATGGACACAAGAATAAAATCTCTCTGAGCTGTTAAATCAGCAGTGCCTTTACTGCGCTCTATAAAGCATGTGTCCTCCAACAGATTGCTTTCTTCTACTTACATTGTGCCAAAGACCATCATTGTATTTCTCTTGGCTTTTAATCCTTATCTTCTGGTGACCAGCATTAAACATAAAAATGAGTCGGCCGTGAGCCACAAAAAGGGCCATGAAGTTGGTCTCTTTTTGGTCGGAGACATAGAAAATCATGCCATGAGATGAGTGCGTTTTCAGACTGATAGAGAACTGAGCTCTGGCAAACAAAAACACAGTTTTTGTATTAGAACAGATATAATTGACAGAAATCAACCTGCGGAGTGGAAGATTGAGATTTTCTTCTTACATCCCAAGGAAGATGCATATATTTTATGGAAGTGGTGCTTCTGAGAAGCATTCCTTACTGATGTTTGGGGTAGAAGTCAAAGCTAGAGAAAAACCCACCTTGCAAAGAACTTATTTTTTAAAATAAAAGAATCTCTGAAGTTAATAACATAAATGCAGATAGTCTGTAATTGACAGCATGGACACTATGTATCCATTCCTGTCAAATAGTAATGTTGGTGGATATTTTATATCCTTTGATGTAGTGGAAGCTGACAGTTCACAAATCTTTAGTGTTATTCTAGTCTTGGTGCTAAGCCTCTGCTTTATAGTCCTTTCTCATGAAGTTGAAGATGATATTGCCATTTAAGTTGATACAGTGTGACCAGTAAAGAGTTCTTGAAGGAACTGGTGCTATTGTTTTGGGTCTAAAAAGTGGCAAAGGTTTATTTGTGTGGGGCAATGCCAGAACTGATTAATGTTGCTTCTCAGGTCACCTAGTTAGTTTAGTTTCTGTTCCTTGTATTATGAAAGGAATCGAGCACTGGCACAGGCTGCCCATGGAGGTTGTGGAGTCTCCTTCTCTGGAGATCTTCCAAACCCGCCTGGATGCCACCCTGTGCCACGTGCTCTGGGTGTCCCTGCTGGAGCAGGGGGGTTGGACTAGATGATCTCTGGAGGTCCCTTCCAAGCTCAACAATTCTGTGAATCTGTGATACATGCTCCATTGCCATGTGTTGCTTCCACAAGCACATTTATGCCCCTGCCAATAGAAGATGTTTTAAAATACAAGTCTCTTTTCTTTTTTTAATAATAATTAAAACAACAAAGCTTAAATAGCACTTATAGCAAAAATATATCTTGTGAGAATGAACAGACATTTCAGACTTTAGGTTTTCCTTGTTCTATCTCAAATGGACACTATCAGGAATGTCCCGTGTAAACTGTTACTGAATGAAAGCAAATGTAATGATTCTGTTATTAAAGTCAGGAAATAGCACTCTTCTTTTCTGAGTTAGTGGTCTGGTGTGCTTCCAGAAAGTGCTATGTTGTTGAATTTGTAGTCTTGGATGGAAAATATTAAACTAAGATACACTGGCGGTCATAAGATGCCCTACGGCATATCCTGTGGGAACCTGGGGATTAAATATCCAAAATAGCTGAACTCATAATTTATTGCTTGCCTTTCCATTATGGCTTCTATTGGACTTGGTTTTCACTGCTTTATGTCCTGCTGCACTAAGTAGATTCTCATTTTCAGACAACTGCCATGGTCCACTCAACATACAGCTGGGTTTCATTTCTTGGTGAACTCTCATGTTCATTTACAGCCCTGTTTGATGCCATTGCTTCTTAAATAAAGAGATCAATGGTGCACTACTTATATAGAAGTAACATCCTTGAAGTATTCATAAAAATGGGCAGGAAGACTCATTTTCTTAATATAATACAGATGAAGAGTCTACAAAAGGGATGTAACCAGAAACATATTCAATTTGTTACTCTGATTCAGCTGAAACACTTCTAATGCAACCAAAAAGCATTATGTATATAAAATTTTGCCTTAAATATAACACATAAACAAAAATGGTGCCAGCCTAAAAGCAGAAATACGTCTTTTTATTCCTTTAAAATCCTACTTTGTCCTCTCCTGTGTATTTCATTTTCATTCCTAAAGCTGCTTTACCTTTCACTGAAATCTTTTGATATGTGATCAAACTCCTGCCGGCTGTTTGCTGTTCCTCCAAACTGATAGGCATGCTCAGTTGCCTTGGGATTCATAGGCAAGTGGCACTGAGGGTCTCTCTGGATAGTCCTTTCTTGATTTATTTTTTTGAGGCCAGTTGAAGCTTGTGAGATCTTGTCTTTATCTCTTCCCACCTTCATACAAAGAGAACCATGAACCAGAAAGGTTAACCAAGATGGAGCATACTAAAAATAGCATCATCATTTATATATAAACTTAGCAAAATATGTTTTCCCTAAAAAATATAAATGGTTCCAAGAATTCCTAACTGGGTAGCCATCAGTTGCAGTTCAATTCTGCTGCAGTTTTCCTATTTGAATCTTTTTCCCTCTGCTTTCAGTGATGTGGGATATGCTGCAGTCATAACATGACATGCTTGGACCATACGTTCTGCATGCTGGAACTCATGTACATTAATGCATGCTGATTGTACCCAATAGAGCCCCAGGGAAGTAGCTGAGAACAGAAGCAGGCTTATTGCCCTCGAGCTGTGGAAAAAAGAAGGTTCTTTCTGCAGTGCATTCTTGAAGGTGTCAGAAATTGTGTTTTACAGTTCTAGAAAGACAGAATGATGCAAGTGTACACCAGATCAGGCCAGGGAAATTCTGTAGTGATGGAATATTCAAAGGGACAAAGACCTTCAGGGGGTACATTTTGTAACCATGATTTGGAGGTTTTACAATCAAGACACATTATTTATCAGCTTTGTCAAATTCTACAGTGATACCAAAGCAATTTGTAGCAAACCTTTTTATTACGATTTCCTTTGGCTTTTGATGAGTTTTTTCCTTTCTTATGGAGAAGAGCAATCGGAGGGGATTCAACAGGGCATCCATAAAAAGAAGTCTGAATTTTCTCAGAGTACCTCTGGAAATCTTCCACTTCAACCTCTCGATCCAACCTGTGTTTCAAAGAGGGGATATGACTGACTGACTGAAATGTGAAAAGAAGAGCTGTTTGCAAGTATTGTAATAGTTTTCATAGAAATCACTATATTTTTGCATTTGCATTTTAAATGATGTTTTGATTATCCTTTTTCATCTTGGATCCCTGTTGAAAACACAGATTAATCAACTAATGTTTGGATGATATGGGTAGCCTATAGTACTTCTGTCTGTTGTATTCATGCTTGCATAAACACAGAGTTAGAATCTGCAGCACCAAATTTGCTTTAAATATTTCTATAAAAGCATATTTCATAAAGTGTTTAAGATTATCAAATGCTGACCACTTCCACACGATCAAACTCCTAACTTCAGCAGCTTCTGAGAGATGTTGTAGTATCACTCTGTTTCAAAGGCAGAGCTGCAAACTACATAATATAAATGTAAATTATAACTATGCAAATTATACGTTGCACCAAAGGCATTAGCAGGTGCAGTGCTGAAAGCTGATTTGCATCAACAGTTATTCCCACTTCAACAATTTCTTAACCTAGGAGGTCTGCACCAACTGATTTCATGGCGAGTAAGGTAAGAAAAGTATTCAGACGTACTGAGTGGCCTCACAACGTGACCGAAATGTGTTTATAGTGCAAATAAGTCAATTCTCCTGCATAGTTCCTGGCTGAGCTGCCGGACGCCGGTTGCCTGGCAGTGTCTGGGCGGACGGTACGTACCTGGTGAAGTAGGCGTTGCTTATGCAGCCCGTGAAGTTGGCCTGCTGTGTAAGGAGCGGGGAGCCACCAAAATACAACATCTTGACACTGTCAGGGCTTCTCCCTGCTTTGTCCTTAGCTGGCTTCTTTTTGCTTTCTTTCTTGTCATCAACAGTCAGCTCATATCTGCAAGGACAAAGCATCCGTTTCTTAAGCCGGCTTTGGAAAAGTCTGTGCTGGTTATTAGACAGCATATTATCACATAAAGTGCGTAAATTACTGAATGGTAGTGCTCAAAAGCAGGAGAACTTCTCATTTCCAGCTCTGCAATGAACAGTACTGCAATTAACCCATGAACAACCTTAAGTCCACAGGCCAACAGATGTCATGAGACGATATCCTGGGATTAATCCTGAAGTCCAGAAAACTACAGTCCATTCAGTGAAGCTACACAAACAAAGCGATCATTCATAAATGAATGGATGGGGCCACTGTTTCAGAATATGAGGTACAAGCACATGCTAATCCTTCTCTATCTCCCTCTCCCTATTTCCTTCTTTTTCATCACAACACATTCCTGTTTTAGCTTATACAATGGTCTTAATCTCATTTTGCAACAGACAAATCAGTTGCTGCAGCAATCAGGAAGGATTCTATTGCTTTAATATGAATCTCTTATCTGAAGCATCAGGCATTGATTTTGGGCAAATCCAGAATTCAAAAGACCCAGGAAAATGTGACAGTTCTCAGCACTGTGCAATGGCACCGTGTTTGCACATGTCTCTTGGATGTCAGAAGCCAGACATACACATCTCAGTTTGGAAACAGAATGACCATTTTTTACCTCTATGGTCAAGATTCTGAAATAAAAATTGTTTGATTCTTTGACCTTTTCAGAAAAAGCTTAGGAGAGAAAGCTGTACTAAAATGAAAGGTTAATTAGGGATTACTCAAAAAAATAAAAATATCAATAAAAGAAAAGAGAATGGCCCTCATGCTATTTTTTTTTGTAAAATTGTTGTTCTATGCTAATTTTTTGTTATATTAAGTTGCTGTTCTTTTCTTTTAGCTTTATTAAAAACTCCTAGCATTTTATCCTGAGGTCAAGCAGGCCAAATTTCAATTACATCAATTTTGTCTTTTTGGCTTTGTATTTTTTAAACTGACTTAATCGATTAAAAAGAATCAGTGACAAAAAATGCCTAAACATCCCTTTGAAAGAGAATATTAAATGCTAAGGAATTCTTTACAAGAAACATCTATATTCTAAAGACAGGGGATAAAAGGTGCTGGACGGCTTTACCTTTCTGGTGTGACAGAAGTGATGATAAAATGATTTTTTCCATCGTTGTAATTTCGCTCTGATGTTTGAACTTTGATTCCACTTGCGTTTAAAACGACAGCACCCCTGTCCATAGAGATGGATAGCACATCTGACTGGAATACAGAGAAAAGCATCTTCAGATGCGTGTGTAACACTGGAAGAGTTAGCAGTCCGGTGCATTTTATTGTTATGTTTGTTTTCCCTAGCCAAATATATTTCTTCTTGCTGTTTTCCCCAGTTTTGCTGTCTTTGCACAGAAGCAAAGGAGGAGATGATTGCATTATAATTGATATTCCCACTGTTCTCTAAGCCCGAATGCTGGGAGTTCTGCTGCAGACTGTGTCTCCTGCATCTGTCACGTGAGCTCTCTCCATCTGGGAGTTTATGTTTGTATTTGGTTTGTGTGCCAGGTACCCCTGTTATGGTACTGTATAGAGCAACGGTTATTCTAAGATTCCCACTCTTGTAAGAATGATACTTTTTTCCTCACTTTTATTAAGTCTTTCATTTAATCGCTTGAAATGGCCTTAGAGAGATGATTTGCTGCCTGGGTTGGACATATGGGATCGCAGCCCCACATAACAGGAATATTGGCTGTTCCATTAGAACAAGCATCGTCTCTGCACAGTCCTCTGCACAGGATTCATGCTGACGAGACGAGTCTTCATTTGTTAAATAGGGCACTCGTCATCCCATGGGCTTCAAGCTCCTGAGTTGAATCCAGAAGTGATGTGCAAGATGATACAAGAAAATACTTTATTACACTTCAGGCTCTGCCTCACTTATGCAAGCAGCTTGTATAGCTGACATGGTGACTTGTTTTAATATATAGTAATGCTCCAGGCTGTAAAGTTTAAAAGCTCAGGAATGCATATAGGTCTCCTACAGCCCTCTTCGCTTCATTGCTGGTTATCTTCTGCAGAGATGGCAGAATAGATGTTTTCACATGGTAGCAAAAGTTTCTGTCGTCGGAGCTGACGCTCGCTGCAGATGTAGGTCTGAGCCCTCATGTTCCTCGAGTCCCTCTGCTCTCTGACCATTTTGGGAGTGTGACTCTACGTTCTGCCCATCTCTCACTGCTGACAGGCGCAGCTAGCCCCATGGCGAGCTGCAAGGAGCAGTTTTTCCCACTCATCCACAGAGGTTTAAGTATCTGGAAATAGCTCTCTGACTGGTTTCTGTCAGTTCAGCACTCCTGAAAATACCACCCCACTAATCCAAACAAGCTTTCTCTGGTTCATCTTTGCTTCCAGGGATTGTCTCTGGGAGGAAAATAGCTGTCGCTTAATATTATTTATGCTCTGGTAGCACCTACAGGTCCAAATTGGGATTGCAGTGCTACTGAGCACACTGCAAGAGCCACTTTGCATTTCTACCCTGTGGATATTACTGAGTACAGGGGGATGCACATTAATTCTAGGCATGTGATCCCATTCTCTTCTTGGCATCAAAGTCATGTCTAGGTAGAGCTGGATTTCATCTGTAGATCAAACACAAACTGTAAAAATGCGGCCATCACTGAATGATTCTATGTTCTAGACTGTTTCTTGACCATTAAAACATGAGCTAAAATTTCTATTATTCCCCTAGCATTTTGGGAAACAATCCAAGGGTAAAATAAAACAACACAAACTATAATTATAGTTAATGCAAATTATAACTATAAGGAAAAAGTATACTCACTCCTTCAGAATAATAGAATAGCAACCCATTGGGCTGCAATGTCCGGAAACTAAAGCCTCCTTCGAATTCACCAAAGAGTGACGCCTTTTGGCTTGATGCAATGAAGCTTTCTCCATTGAAGTATGCTTGGCGGGACATCTGCAAATTAAATAAAGTAACAAGCATGCTGTAGAAAACATTTCTAAAAATAAAAAATGGAAACTTTATTTTAAAGATGTTGCTAGTTCAGTTCTTTTATAAAATTTCAATATTTTCTGCTTGGCTTAACCTAATTTATATAGACTGCCCCTTGCATGCCATGAGACTATTAACAAAGTGTAACATTTACAAATGGCCCTCAGTTTCCCTTCAGTGCTCATCCTAAGTCCGCTGATGATAACGTGAAGACTGAAATCAGAGGAGGTTAAAGTCCCTCTGAACAGGGTGGCCCAGAGTCAGCATCACAACATGAGATGCGTTACTTTGATGCAACACCAAGTGCTGGTATCAGGGGATGAAGATGTGGTATATACTCCTCAACCTCAAAAGAAAAATCAAGCCTGAGGTAGAACAAACTGCAGCTGGTTTTCTCCTCGACAGAGGATAAAGCTGTGGGATGAGTTCTACAGGTAGTGGGTCTCTCCATCTCCCCAGGCAGCATGGCTTTGGGTAGATGTGTCTGCAGGATAACAACTATGAATGCAATTTAGAATTAATGGCCTTGTATTGTAATGAGCGAATGAGGGAGAGGGCCTGGAAGGAGAGGGCAGCCCCCTCAGTGTTGGTGCCCTTGTTCTGTGTTTCACAGAACTAGAGCTGGACTGACTTAAGGGGAGAACTCATTTCGGGAACACATTTTGCTGTCCTTTTCATGTCATACATCTGTATTAGCAAGTGTTTGAGGGCAATTCTCTTTGTTTCAGAAAGGAAAATCGAATTACTATGAAATACTTGTTTTCCGAACGCAACGCACAGCCTGTATCAGATCCAGCCTTCACACTGCAATCTCAGTATCGTAAGAATACCAAAACTTCTAGTGCTGCAATTCAGGGTGAAAAATGGATGATATGTCAGCAGACTAAATGAAAAGTCAGAGTCAGTGCATTTTAGTTTCCATGGCTGAAGAGTTTCCCTTCCCATTATTTGAAGCAAATATCAATCTTGTGGTCCTATCGATTACCAAAATTTTGTTGTTAGCTCACTCATGGTGTTCTGCTTACCAGTGAGTCCTCTGGGCACCCATAGCTGATTCCAAGGGTTCCTGGTTCTTCTAACAAGTTGAAATCCTTCTTTTGGAACTGGAAACCCTTCATGCAGCCTTTAAAACCAACACTTCCTGCCAGATGTGAGCTGATGCTGTTGGAAAACAGTGTCAAACAGGCTGCAGTTAAATAAATCTTGCTCTCCTGCATATACTTTTATAGCCAAAATGTTCCAAAAGAACTTGGAAGAGCCTCAGTCATTTGCCTCACTGAAGCCAAATTTCTATATCATTATGTAAAGCAACTATTTAATCACACACAGCATGTGTTAGGAGAACTTAAGATATTGACAATATGAAAAATTAGAAAAGAGACACATAAAAATAACTTTAACAAGGTAAAATTAGATATTGAAATTAAAAGACATTTTTAAGTGGATTTCTACCACTTATGATGAAAATCAGTGGATTTTTGTCTCTAGTTTTTGCTATTCTAGAAAAGTTATGTTTTAGTTTTCCTCTCTTTCTTCTATTGGCAATCTCCATTCTTGTCTCGGGAAGCAGCTAGATCTCTATTTTATAATAAATAATAGTAACAGAGGTGAAGGAAGTAAGAACCAATTCTGACTGCTGGTGAATGGGTTTATGTGGCTGTAAATGGGAAGAGTAGCTGGGCTCTCAGAGTCCTTTTAATGTCAAGTTTGAGGTAGGTAGCAAAGCAGTGTGACTGCTGCTGCTTACTGCATTTTTCTGCTCAACCCCTCACCAAAATGGCACAATGTTATAGCACAGGGCAAACTTCATGAAATTTGTCTGCAGGATATTCGTGCTGCAGAATAAAAAAGAAGAAACTTTTCTATTCACAGAGGGTATGTGGTGGAGGCAGGAAATGCCATAACTGGATACCACAAATATGCCTTTTTGTTAAATACTGCCAGCTTTAGGAATAACATTTTCTTGGGGCAATAGGAACTAAGGAAGATGGTTTGAAACTAAAGAAAGTTTTCTTATGAATTTGTGCCTTAAAGTTCCCAGTCTCCAGTGCTCCTACTTGGCTTAGCACCATGCTTTATGCACTGAATGAGGTGGGAGAAAAATAACATCCAACAGTGGCTCCAGATTAATTTATGTGGGAAAAAGACAGTTGGCACAGGCAGGTGCTGTTGAGGTGAGTGAAAATATACAGATATGAAAGGAAATTAACTCCTTCTCTGTCACTACAGCTAATTCTTCCTTCTGCCCCTGCCCACCAATGTCAGACAAATGTAAATCACTCTAGAGAAGGGAAATATAAATATCAGCAGAAGATTATTTGATTTTAATACAGACTTACTTTCCTGATGCAAATGGCGTGTTGTCACCAGGTTTGGACCATTTTGACTTCTTGCTGCCTACCCTTGTCATTAGAACCAAAGCTGAATACAATATCCAGTGTAAAGGCGCAGCTATGCATGAAGTCATTTCATTAAACGCTTTTATGTGCTATAATTGATCACATTTTTACAATGTCTCCAGACTTTTTTTGTGTACTGTGAGCAGCTATTTTTTCTGCTTTGAAAGTATCTTCCTGATATTTTGTAGCATGACCACAATTCACTTAGAAAGCTGATTCCTGTGATTTATTGTGTGTCTGATACTCGTCAGCCAGTTTAACCTGCCATTGATTTATGCAAGTACTGCACAGTTGCCTAATATTCTAGGTCCTTATGGACCCGTTCATTTTTTTCTAGACTTGATAGACCAAGGTGGTTTCTACCACCTTTGTGGTTTATAGATCTTTACTGTATATATTCAGTAATAGCCTTAGCAGAGATCATTTGGGCATGTGCTGTACATCCTTTATACTGAAAAACTGAAATGTGAAAACCCAAGAGTTACTCTGTGTTGTATTTCCTATTTCCTATCTGCCTTTTAATGCACTGGATCCTTTCCCCCTTCCTCCTAGTAGTTTTCTTATTGGTTCCTTATGACAGATCTTTATAGAGAACTATTTGAAAGGGACCACATAAATTATATCACCTGTTTCTCCCTTGCTACCATTTTGTTTGCATTTCAAAGAAGGCATCACTTTTATTTAGAGGAAGTTGTCCTGATCATAAAAACTTAATCTTTGTTTTATACTGGTGACACTATTTATCAATTGATTCAGCCAGTTAACCTGACAACAAAATAAGCTCACAAAAGATTATCAGAAATACCTAGAAACTATGGTGCGACAACTGCTATCTTCCATTTTCCAACATACAGGGTATTACAAAGAGACTGTGTTTTTGTTAAGAGTTGTTAAGCTGACACTTCAGTCAGCATCTGGAGCCCTTCTGGAGATGATGGCTTAGCTGTCCGACCCCGGAAGGGCGCATGGCGAGTCCGAGCAGCGCAGCCCTCGTGAGGCATCTCGCCTGCTCGCCCAGGATGTGGCCCGAGTCCAGCGGGTTCCCGTTTCAGGAAACGGGACTTACATAGTCTCCTGAGACTAAGCTTGGCTTCTGTCAAATGGTATGAGAAACGTGAAAATGAGATTTTTTTCTATTTTTTCTATTCTCCCTGTATTTTCCCACACCCACGCAAAGCCAGCTAACTTGAGTTCTCTGGAGAGAAACTGGGGCTGATTAGAACTGAAGTGGTAGGGTAGTAGGCAAAACATCATCTTTGGATTTGAATTTGCATTTGGTCAAAAGTTTTGATCCTTCGGCTAAGGCATTTCTGTCTTACAAAGATCACTTTTTGCAGAGTAAGGAGGAATAGTGCTTCTTTATAGCCAGATGCTCTTTGAAAGTGCCTGGTGTAAGAAGATCGCAGCTTCCGTTACCCTTACTGAAGCTAGACTGGCTTCATGAAAACGGAGTCATAACAAATATATCCAATCCTTGGTCCTTCAGAGTGCCGAGAGACAATGAGAATAGTGTCTTAGGGGTTGTTTTCCATAAGGTGTGGAAGCTGGAAAATGTTTTCTTGTGAGAAACTGGGCACTGGGCACAAGAAAAAGCTTGTTAAAGGCTTAAGAGATTATTAAATGTGGTGATTGTTTGACGATAAGGATTGAATAATAGTTATAAACCAACCTGGACTGTAAGATCTCAGTAGGTGCTCCTCCAATGTAGATGTCTGTGAATGGCATTGCTGTTCTTTCGTTATCCATGCTTTTTAGATGTCGCCTATCTACTACCAAGATCATCTTCTTTGAATTGTGATATATAATAGAAATCTGAAAAGAAAGACATGTATTTTAATATTAAGTGCCCCAAATGCCATCTTTTTTAATTTTGTCATGGTAATTTTGCATAGTTGATTGTATCTGTATGTCTTTTAGCTTTAACAGTAATACCCATTTATCAAAAAAAGGTGTTTTTTTTGTAAATCATGAGGAACAGACAACAATTATTAGTATGGAGCTTATTTTGATGTTCCATTTTCTCTAATGGCTGAAAAAAAAGGATATTTCACTTATGTTCAGACCCATGCAAAACTGCTTAGGTTCAATTCTATACCTAGGCAAGCAGATCAAGTCCATTACTTTTGGAGTGCTTTCTTGATTGATCCAAGAGGAGGCTATGAGCATACTTTTATTTATAAAAGTACTTATTGTATTCTCAAAGCTCAAAAGGCTTAATTCTGCTCTTCTTAGGCAGACTTAGCAGAACTGTAGCTTTGTAGACCAGACTTTGAATTTAGGCCAAGTCAATGGCAGACGAGACGAGTGCACTTCTTGCAACACAGCGTGTAACAGCTAAGGTGATCCAGTTAACAGTGACATGTTTTAGTTGTGGAGAACGGCGTGTTTGAAGGATACAAGTTTTGGGAGTATAGTTTCATTTTTAACTGCAACACTTTCCTCCCCATTAAAGTGTCCCCTCCCTGTCAATAACCTGACTAGCAAGATATAAAACCTGCCCATGAGCGTTGGTTAACCAGGAGGCAGGGAGGCTCTCCCTCTCCGCCTGCAGTGCTGGTGAGAGCAGTGCGGCCTCTTCCATGCGTGGGCAGCTACGAGCTCTGCTGTCCTGCCCAGCCTACTGCACCCGCTGCACCTGGGCCCCTCTTCTCTGAGGGCTTTTAACTGGCCTTTGAGCAAACTATTGCTGCCTTGGAGCTGTTGGAGTTAGCCAAGCGACTGTGCCTGTGACCCCATCTCTACCTCGTGAAATTTGGCATCGTTGATCTGAGCCTTCTTCATGGAGTCCTCCAGCAGAACAGGGCCAGTACTGAAGCCGAAGTCGTAGCGAAGGTAGAGGAACCCGTTGTGCATCTCCAGGCTGAAGAACATACTCTGTATAAAGCAAAACAGCAGTCAGGAAAGCACCGTGATTGTTGTAGTGATATTAAAAAAAAAAAGAAAAAAAGAGAAAAAGAAAAAAATGATCTAGTCAGAGTGTCTGAAAGACATTGTGAAAAGCTTGCTTCGAAGAGGTCATTTTATTTGCAAAACTAGAACACTGTTTTTGACACACACAGGTGTGCTGATACTTTTCCAACAAAGTTGCTGCTGTGATAGCTAAGGAGTGAATCTCTTCAGGGCCCTGATCAGCACTAATGCATCTGCTGAAGGCTGGGCAGTGCTTTTATTTGGTAACCTGCACTTGGTTTTAGCATTGTGGAACTGTTACTGTCTCATGGTTTGGCTTCTGTTCTGTGGCTGAGTGACTTAAACTTTAGAAACAGGAGCTCTATTTTAGGAAATCTTCATGGAGCTGTATCTTCCTTGAGAAAGGAAGAGGAGAAGCAGGCAATCAAGTTATAATTAAAAATAAGATCTGTAGCATAGAGTTAGCCCCGTTCCGAATCTGAACATAAAGAAGCAGAAAGTACAGCTCACAACAGCTGTGCATCTAGGCTAATGCTCTTAATGCTAATGTTTGCATTCTCTTCTGGTGTTCATACTGTAAATGTCTACGGGAGACATGGGAACAATAATTCTCAAGAAAATCTGCAAGGCAAGAATTGCTGCCTCTGACACTAATTATCCCACCCTCAGAAGTCATTACTTAAAGTAGTAAAAGTAGGTTTTAATGTAGTCCTTTTTAATGAAACTCCAGCTTTCTTGAACAGCTTAATCTCAAAAATGAAACCGTGAATATTCAGAGTATTCGAAGCAAAGAAGGCATTGAGCAACATAAAGTATGAGTTTCTAAAGTATGAGCTACCCTTGCACAAGTGAGTAATCTGAAGGCATCTCTCAACAGATGTGGCTTTCCACAGCTGACATCTAACTTGATCACGGTTTCCACCAGAACATACAAAGTACATACATCACAGGAAAAATCTGTGAACTTCTGCTTGGAAGAAAATGAGTGAACTGCAATAGCACTGTTATGTTTAGCAGCAACTGCTTAGAGCAGAGCTTCCTAAGAGCGAGGGTTAAAGCTGTAAAGCAAATTGCTCTCCAGAAAGTCCTTTTGAAAGTTACCTTACAACAAACACCAGGGAGTAACTCTTCTAATGAGAGTGGGATTCATTACCTTGTAAACGTGCAATGCTGTGGTACATGTAGGTCTGTAGATAGGTGTGTGTTTGCTGACTGCATCTGTAACTTGTTTTCTGTGGCTTTGCTAGCTGTAATACACTTAGGACTCGGGAGTTTGATGGGGAGACATGCAACGGGAAAATATCTGAGTTTGCCTTCAGTTTACTCAAGCTTGAGGATAGTTGTATGCAGATTCTATTTCCCTCAGACCTTCGCAGAGTTACCCTCAGGTTTCAGAAAAGCTGGTGACAGCTGGATCTCACCTTTTTATTTGGGCTACTATTTCCAGTAACTAAAATAAATGGGAAACTCCAATACTCCTCCAAGACACAGTTATAAGGTGGTATCTACTGAAGTGGCTGCCCTATGGGAACTGCTTCATGAAAATTTCCTTTAGCTTTGACTCTATGCTTAAATTTAAATCAAGGTGCAAACACTGGGCTTAACTAGGTTCTCTCTCAAGGTGTCATTGTGGTGGCATGACCGCTCTGAAGCAACTGTCTCTGTAGGACAGCAGAGTCCAGCCCAGGGTCTCCGCTTCCCAAGGGCTTTCCCAGGGGTGTTCCATGTCTCTCCCAACCAGCTTGACACCAGCTGAACACAAAGTGTTTCACCTTCCCTCAAGTGAAATCTGAAGACATAAATATGTTAGGTTTCCCGTGACACTGCAAATACAGGAGAACTTGCTGTGCTTGCAAATAAAAGGTATCAGCGGAACTTGCTGCTCACCCCGTTAACCATCAGCAAGATGAGTCCGTTGTCTGTCGGCGTTCGAACTTCTATGTCAAACCGGGTCACCTGGCTGAATCTTCCCCGTCTCTCAATGTTTCTTGCCACGGCATAGCCGGAGCCATCAAAGAAATAGCTCACAGCCCGGCTCTGAGTGAAAGCCAACTTATTTCTAGGAAAAACAAACAGAGAAGCAAGATTTGGCAGAGCTCTCACACCAAGGCATCCCCTTTTAATTTGAGGAAATCTATCCGGCTTTACAATTAAAATGCTTTCTTGCAATGTTCTGAACCACATGTGCTCCTTATTTCCATTTTGAAGGCATGAGCAAGGTTGGGAGAGGGTTAATGTAAATAGACAATAGGAAAAAAATAAGTTCAACTTGTATGTGGGACCAAGAGTTTCAAGTGGCAAAATCAATACGATCTTCAGATTTCTATTTCAGAAAAGAAGCTTGAAATATCAGGACTTGCACTTTATCTAGAGAGGCTGAGCGGACTGGGTGGTGCGGGAGTCCCCATACCTGGCACACGGTGGCGTTGTGGCGGTGTCGATGTTGTGGACGCGCTTGAAGTTGTACAGACTGATCACGTCGTCGTTCAGCGTCGCCAGCTCCAGGCAGCCGATGAAGCCAGGCAGCTCCAAGCTAGGCGGGAGCTGCACAGAGGGCCAAGGCAGGGAAAGGGAGAAAGGGCACGTTCGTTATTGGGGTGTCACTGAACGCTTGTGCCTGGGGGTAGTTCGGTGTCTCACCGCTTCCTGTTTTGAAATGAATGGGATGGTGCTACTTTCAAGTAGTCTTTGCAGGCCTTATCAGCATGTGGCTGCTTTGCTGTGAGCTGAAGTTTAGAGCAGCAGTTCAGCTAAGGCAGCTGCAAAGAAGAATTCTCCTTGTCATTTAAAGGGAGCAAACTTGCTGGAGAAGGGGAGGCAAAATAAGATCTTGCTTCTTTCATGGCTAATCACAGATCTTGATGTATGTGACATCTCCCATAGATATTTCCTGTCTAATGTATGGATAGCCTTTTCTGCCTGAAAAATAATTTCACGCTATGATGGAAGAGGCAGAAATGAGAGACCACTTAAAATGCAGGGCACTTGGATTCAAAATCTGTACCACTGGCTAATAATCAGTAGATATTATTTGGAACAGTTAGCAGGATATGGAAAGTCATTCTTTTAACAGAGCTCACTGCAAATGGAATTTAAATAGCTGCATTAGTGAAGGGGATATATAAAAAAGCAAAGCTGACATAGCTCGTGTATCATCCTTTTATCATTAAAATACTCTGCCCTATGGAACAGCTATGATATTAACACCTTTTCTATTTCAGATTCTGGTCACTGCCAGTAACTTTTACTTGACTTCTCATTATTTCCATTCTGATTATAATGTAATAATAATAGTAATACAGAAATGCAGAAAATATATATGCAGTTGTAAGAAAAAATGCATCTGCAGCATATTGCCTGTGCTTTGGAAACTGATCATGTTTGGTTTCTACTTTTTGTTTTTTTTTACTGCTCTGGTAAATTTTTAAAGTGTGAAACTTCTAGTGGTCAGGTGGTACATTTCATATTTACAAAATATATAATTTAGCTCTAAGGAAAAAAATATATGTTAATAAATGAAAATGTGTGGTATTCACTCCTGTAGGAGAAGAGAACTACATGCTTCAAGTCGTGAAGCCTTACGGCTCCCCCTTCCCCTTCTTCATTCTCCTTCCTCCGCCCTCTTTCCTCCTTCTTCCTTCCTCCTTCCTCCTCCCTCAATCCTTCTTCTCTTTTCCCATTTTTTTCCTCTGCTCTGGACAGAACCTGGATGACTCATTTGCTGAATTATTTTCTTTTGTTGTGCAACCATTATTCAGTCCTCAGCCCTCTCCCCAGGCAACCTGCCCTGTATTCCCAGGGCTCTGTAGTCTACGGTTTGAACCACGGGGTATATCTGGTGGGCATGGCAATGCAGAAGCTCGCGTATACATAAGCATATGGAGTTAATTTTGTGACAGTTGTGGAAGAAAAACTGTAAATATTTAGAACTCATTAGCACCGCCAAAACCTGGTAGTTTGCAAACTTCATAAAGCTGGGCCTTAGTTTCTGGCTACTACTTAATAGCAACAAGCTTTTTCCCTTTTCTATCTTTCAGAAAACCTTAATCTGATCATCTTATTGCTGTATGAAATGATGTGCTCGAGAAAGCCATAGTTTTGGCCATGGTTAGAAGATGGAGTCTTAGGAGGATAAATACAGGGACATCTTTCTACGTTGTGAGGGGAGTCCCAGCAAGACAGGTTTATGTTATTTAAGTCTGAATATAGAGTGTTTTTCTCACCAACCTTGAAGCCTGGAGGCACGCCACCAACATAGAACACAGTATTTTCAGGTTCTAAATTCAGGAGAGAGCCAGGACCGAGAACTTCCCCCTTTTTGATGAATTTTTCTTCAGCTGTGCTGCTAAGGCTGGGCACAGTTAGAAACATTTTGCCATGTCTTCCAATCCTGAAGAGTGGAATTGGAGGAGAAGAAATTTTAATGTTGTTCATGTTTTCATTTTCATGTTAGGCTTTGAACAAACAAACAAACAAACAAGCAAGCAAATCAGATCCCTAATTCCAAGCAAGGCTCGTATTTCCACAATTTGAAGACTGGTAGTCTGGGAGGAAAAAGAGAGAAGCAGACACTTTCTCTTTCTTATGGCCCCTTGGATCCTGACTCTTTAAAATCACTGGGAATTTCCATTTGCCTCAGCAATAGTAGGACCAGATGTGTACTACTGATGGAGGGTTCCTTGTGAAATGTACATGAGCACTTTACCTCTCAATTTTGACGATGCTGAAGTAAGACGGCCAGGTGCTGACTGGCTTGGAGTCCAGTGGTATCTCCACATCTTGGCCACCCAAATTATATACATACACAAGATTATCATTCTTAATTGCAAGACCAATGTAATTTTTTGCCTAAAACACCAATGGAGAAGGACGTCAGAGCTACAACACTGGGAGGGATTTACTGCAGAAGGTTAGTAAAGGACAGGCTGTGTTAGACAAAATAACACTGTAATATATGACTAACAAGCAAAAACTTCATTCTCTATTTATTGACTTTGCTTCATTAGGCAGAACTGCACAGAACAAATGTGTCCTCTGGAATTTTATCTCATATCCATTTTGACTGAGGTCATTCAAGGTCATAAGGTGTTTTCTGACTGAAATTTGTCATGTTTAATTGGAAGCTGTTCGTCAGTATTTAGTGTGCAGTACCATATGTAGGATGTCGTAAGAAACATTTGTCTAAAGCCCAGGAATCATGCACTCTAATTAAATTTTCTGCCAAGAGAGGTTTCTTTTTAGAAAAGCTTAAAAAGAAAAGCCTGTCTCTTTACCCTTCTTGATTAATGGCTTGCCAGGATTATACCTGGCTTCTGTGAGAGGTGATTTTTCTTCTTTCGGGAAGAAAAGTTTAAAGAATAGTTGTCTCCCAGCACTTCCAGGTGGTGAGAGCATATGCTCTTTCTACATGTTTCAAATTAGTGATGTATAGAGTATACAACAGCAGCACAAGCTGCAGGCAAAGAAACCTTCTTATCTTATGGACCTGTGAATTTAGAGATTTGGAATCTACATTGTCACAGCATGAACCTGATTAAAATGTGACCCACAAAAGCCAGAGCAGTATCAGGAGGTGCTTCAGAGCTGCTCAGTACTGACAGTGCAAATGGCAAGCGCAGATTGTGGAGGTGACAAGCTCGGCAGCACGCTGCATGGGTAGAGGAGTTTGCTGCTTAGTGTGAATCCTTCACTGCTTGGGGTGAGAAGTCTGAAGATTAAGAGCCTCTTGAAGCCCTTGCTTTTAGCATGTCACTAAATCAATGACCAGCTTGAGTAAGACATATAGTAGGCACCTTGTATTTAGAAATGAAAAGGTAAGAGGAAAAAACAAGAACAAATAAACTTCACATTCATTTCCCCCCTTTTTTTTGGTATGAAGATTAACTGGATTATTCTCTTACGTTTTTGTTTCCAAGGTACAAAACAAATCTGTCTGGAGATGCTTCCAGTTGGGGGTTGTCCTTCTGAAGCTTTATATACAAGCTCATGGAAGTGAAGGACTTCAGTTCTTCCAGGTTGATCTTTGGATTGACTTCAACAGCTGACTGGCCTCCGAACGTCATGGAGACCTGGACCTGCAGTTGCAAGGACACTACGTGAGACACATTATTGCCAACCGGAGACATTGCTGAATGTAAGTGCACACAATTACATAGCCAGCGACCTCCCTTATTACCAGAGTGAAATTACCACCTACTATACATTTATTACAATCAGCTATGGAAGACTTTGTAAAGAAGATGAAGGGAATTAATTTTAAAATTAATTAAAGGTCCTAATTAACTGTATTAAGTGTATTCTTAATGCAAATTAAATGTCAGTGTTCATAGACATGCTTTGTTGAATCAGGGATACATCATTATGTATGGCACTTAATAAAAATCTTACATAGCTATAAAACTTCTAGTCATAATTTATTCCTTTGGTTTGGAAGTAGCATGGACAATTTTCTGTTCATGATTAATCCTGCTTTATGACTGAATTTACACTGAAATATGTGAGATTCCAATCAAATTTTAAAAATGTTAATTTTAATTCAAAATACTTGAACATAACTAAAGCAATGTTTTCAAAGTTTCAGCACAATATGCTAGAATGTTGAAAAATATTTAACAGTGGGAGTGTGTAATAGTAAACTGAAGTTTTGGTTTCTCCAAATGATCTCAAATACATTCTTTTAATTTTCAACCTCAGTATTGTTTTTATGAAAATAGCCTTCATAATTTGTCAGTATGGTAATGAAAGTATTTCTGTATTTTTCTTCGTTAAATGTGTACAAGACAGAGATTCTCCTATTTTTCTGAAAATTAAAAGAAAAATAAAGGAAATACTGTCAACAAAGTATAATACAAACAAAGGTTTGTATTAAATTGCCATAATTACTACAGCTTGTAACTAATGTAGCCAGTTAAATAGTGAACTATTAGTTTTAGCTTTAAATGATTCTTTTACTGAGGCCATCAGTAATATCATGAAAATTACTTAAGTTTCTACCACAGCAGCAATAGTGTAACATGAATACTATGGCAATATTATTTGCTTGCAAATAGCAACTTAAAAGAAATTTATTAACTTTCTATATTTATCCCATTGTTGGGAGGAGATCATGTCAAGATTCGGGTTTCTAGGGTAGCCCAAGAGAAAGGAGCTCTGAACAAGATACATTAGACTATTAGTTCTAGTAACTGGACATCCCATCCAAAAGTTTTACCTTGCTTGCTACGCTCCTGGTTTGAGCTATTAGCTCTCTAATCCGCTGAATGCTGGTGGAAATATTGTTTGCTGGTGCCTTTTGTTCTACTGTGCGCAGTTTGTCCAGGAGTTGAGGGAAGACTTCCGTAAGTTTCTTCACTGCAGTTAGGAAATAAGGGACAGCATGTAGCAGGCAGTGATTTCAGAAAGGGTGAAGATTTGTCAAGGTCTAGTATTAGGTAAGTTTTTGAAAATAAGTTATCTTTGCACAAAGGGAACTGCATATACAACTTCTAAGTACTACTGAGTTGTTGCATCTCTAATACTTTGCTCAAGGAGCTTTGCAAATGTTAATCAATTTAACCTTTTCATCTTTCTTTAAGGTAGGTAAATGTTAAACCCTGTTTTACAGATACGGTAACTGGAGCAGAAAGATTATTTGTTCAGCATCTCACTAGGCATCTGTGTCTGACCCGAGTATTGCATCTAGGAGCTCTCCAGATTCATGTTGAGGGAGTTGAAGAGGCTGCTTCCCTGAGCTCTCAGCTGGGCTTCTCTCCCAGACAGCAGCAAGGTGATGTGTCCGCACACAGGCCACAGCCCCATGTGCTAACAGAAAAACTGCTGCTTTCAGATTGTGGCAATAGGCAGGCTCGAGCTGGACAGTGGTCAAGCCCCTTTGCTGATGCCCCAGCACTAATGCATGGTAAACTCCTCAGCTGCCATACCTACATTGGGGCATAAATCAGAGTCTTTTGGCACGGATGTGATGGGGCTTGTTGTCAAAGGCAGTGAAGCTGCTTTGTTGCACTCCAAAGGAGAGAAGTCTGTTCCCAGAAAGATAAGCAGACAGAAAAATTACAGAGAAAGAGAAATAGCCATTTCTAATTATAATCCAATATCATCACATCAGATTCTGCTGACATACTGCCTTTTGAAGGATACTTACAGATCACTTCATTTTTTCATCTTTAATTAATTGGAGGTACAACCAGCTGAGTATAATTAAATGTGATTTTAGCCAAAAGCTGCATGTATGTAAGAACGAACTAATATTAATAGCTAAGTTGACGTGGCTCCCTGCAAATGCTAAGACCAGGTCTGTAGGGTTTTCATTTCTGTTTTAGGGATTGTAAACTTGTGTCCTCCTACTCTTCCTCCCCTCGTATTTTTATTTTGGTCTGAAAAACAGGAGAGAGATGAGTGGAGGAGCTAATCCTGTGTTGTACTGAGGCTATAAAGAGGGGAAAGAAGAAAGAAAGAGTCGTCTCCAATCACAGTTATGTGCTTCCAGTTGTATGTTGGCTGGAGACTGAAGCAGCCTCATTTAGAGTATGAGTCCATATGGGCCTGTTTCTTTTTGAATAATGCGGAATGTTGTATTGCTGTGGTCTTGCCCTCAACTTCACTCTTTTCTTTTGTGTTTTGTTGTCCAAATCCAGTGGAAGAGTGGGCCATGTAGGCCTGCACTATCAAGTTATTGATATGTGTCAAGCTATTCGAGCTATATCAAGCTATTCAAGATCTTACATGTTGGGGGCGAGTAACCAGATATTCCATGTAAAGGTTACTGTATATGCATTTGCTTGGCTGTTCATTAAAGTGCCATGGATTTAGCAAATCCTGAAAGCGATGTAAGGAATTGTAATACGTCAATTTCAAAAGGCATTACACATTCTACATTTTAAAAATAGCTATATAATAGTCAGCTTGCAGAAAATCCTCTCTGCCTTTTGAAATGTGTTCCATGTCACCATGATGAACTGGAAAAAAACCCCCCACTTTATTCTTAAAGTAAAAAAATCACAAAAAAATCATAAACTCTGAAAGTACCTTGGCAAATTTCAATCCTCTTTGTTCAATAATTGGCAGCAGAATAGGAAATGTATATGCTCTGATGTCTTAAAAACTGCCTTTTCATCTACTTCATCATATTTGGTTTATTAAACCTAAAATACAGTTGTGTCAAAAAAAACCCAAAAAACAAACTACTTTGTATTAGTACTAGCACTATGATAAAAACTTCCGCATAAATGTCTTCCTTTTATCCTTTACAAAGGCATTCTTCAACATAGAAAATACTGATCTTTTATTTTATTCCTTGGGAGGAAAGTGAGGATGAGTGAAGATAAGGAGTCTTATCCAGTAATAAAATACAAGACAAAAGAATACATTGGGAGTTGTCAAGAAGTAAATACCTTTACAATAACCTTCTATACACTTTTTCTTGTTTTCCTCCCTACACTGTCCTTCATACCCCTTGCCCTGAAGCCCCTCAGCTCTCTGTGCAGTGGCAGCAGAGGGAGCCCTCAGACACACTGTGTGGCCAGGGCCAGGGCGTTTTACTCTTGCAAGGCTTCTTACCCTCACCAGGCAACAGTAAGTTTTATGCAAAGGCAGCTCAGCCTGGCTGTCTTGGAGGCTTTTGCTGCCCTGACAGTATCGTTAGCAGGATGGTGAGGCCCTTCATGTGCCCAGCTTAACATTTTTATGGACTTTGGGGGACGTTCCTCCTGCCAGACCACATCTGGCCACACCTGCAGCTGATGTGGGAGCCTCCTGCAGCTCCCAGGTATGTCTGCATCTGTCTGCTCTGACTGTGAATCCCAGTCCCAGCAGACTGGAGCATTTCTCATGCCTCCCTCCTCAGGAGCACTGCTGACCATCCTCTCAGCTGTTCCCATCTGACTGTCAAAAATCACTGTGCCTGAAAGCAAAAAAAATACCCAGAAGTACTGAAACAAAAAATACCTTGGAAATTCTGGCTCCACAAATGTCATAGGCCATTCATTCCTCTAATTTGCACATTATCACCTCTTAAACATTATTTTGCTGCCAGCAGACACTCTAGTGCACTCTGATATGATCAGAATACTTTCAAGGTGACCCCCTGCCTGCAAACCCAGTTATCACAGGTAAGATATATGTGTCAGACATCACATTATATCTGAGCTGCAATTTGCAGTAGATATTGTGAACAAAATCTTCTGGGGGAGTGGGGCCAGCTTAGGTTTTTCTGCTCTTCTGGGTCCTCCCAAATGATACTGGAAATATTTCTTCCAGCCTAAGAGCTAGTATGTGAAAATTGTTGGAATTATGAGCATCTGCTGACAGTTTGGAGGTGGAGAGCCAAATGCAGGAAAGGTCTAAATTGTAGCTGTCCCACTGGCACTGGCAAATGTTAAGTGTAAATTTAAGCATAAAGGGGAATAGAACCAATAGCACTCATGTGAAATATATAGCAGAATGTTTCCTCTTAGATACTTTTCCTCATACCGTTCCTCCTTGGATGCCAATCTTAACCTCATTTACATCACCCTAAATGGGACGTAGAATCCATAGCCCACAGCCTAAACTGTGCTGGACAGTGATCAGAAAGCAGTATCTGGCAATGCAGGACAACTCCTGCTGCATTCACTAGGCCCTGGCAGCTCCTCGTGGAGGAGCTCTGCTCGTGGAGGTTATCATGTTCGTGGGAGGAGCTGAAGAAGAAACACTGGGAAGTTCTGGGAAGTTCTTTCAGGAGAAAAGACAGGAGTCTGAATGTTGAATAGTACCGAATTTCTTTTAGTGGAGGCAGACACTTTTATGCCAGTTCTTGGGAGGAGTCACGTAACTAAAATCAGCTGGATTGGTCCAGGAACGTGACCCTTGGGTTTCCCTAGTCTGGAGGGAAGTCTTGCTTGCTCTGGGGCACTAGAAGCACCATCACGTGTGGTACCAGTAAGACCATTTGCTTTAAATGGCACTCAAGCTGCAAAGCCCCTGGTAGCAAGAGAAGGGATTTGCAGCAGTACAACTGAGATTCAGGCTTTCTGGAAGCAGAACCAAAGGAATTAATGGACCTGAGGCACTTTCAGATGGGCAAAGCATCACTTACCCTGCCTGTAGTTGATGGTATGCAGCTATGCCACCAAAAACGTACAGGAAATTTATTCTAGAATTCCAGCTCCCTTTGCACCAAGTAACTTGGGAGCAGTGAGTCTCTTGAGCAGAGCCAGCAGTACATTGAAAAATAAATAGTGGTAGCTGTAAGCAATTTTTATTCTAGATATTTTCTCTTCTAGGCTGATTCTTTTTTCTCTTAGTTCTTCTTTTCCTTCTTTCACCACAGTCATTCACTTTTAACTCTGTGTTTCTTTTTCCATTCATTCCCATGCTCTTCATTTAAGTTCTGTAGAGTTCTTCTTTGGTTTCTTTTCTTTGTTGTCTTTTTATTTACCTTATATTTTTCATAATAAACCCTTCCATTTTTAATTTACCCATCCTTCTTACCCCCAATAATAGAAGTGGCATTAATGTGATGCTTACAAGCTTTTCCAGTAATCGCCCTGCTTGAATTTTATACTTCCTCCCTAATCCTCTTTACCCCCTTTGTTTAGACTACCATCTCATCAAGACAGGGACAATTTCTCCTCTGTGTTTGTGTTACTGAGGACAGAAGGGCCCTGTTTTCAAATGCCTCCCCATATTACAAAAAGAGTGATATTAACTGAAGAGTCAATCATAACAACAACATCTACTTAAACAAGCTTGTCTACCCTTCAGTGTGGATTTGGTAGCCTGATAAGAAAATGACTTAAAAGCCAATAAGACTTCAGCCTCTATCTGTTTAAGTCACTTTTGGAAATGCCCAAGAATCCAGAAGTTTTAGGCAGCTGCTACTTTTTGAGATGTTTTCCAGTACTTAAACTACTGCAAGATGATATGCAGTGAATGTGTTATTATATAAGTGATATCTACGGCGTGATGTGACCATTTGGTGCCCTGGTATCAGTAAGGAACAGTGAACCTCAGGTGACAATACCTGCATCCCCTGCTGAGTGCACCGCGCTGTCATACGCCGAGGAACTGTGCTTGAAGTCTTGCAGGTTCTCAGACCACATCCTCATGTTCTCATCCATGGGTGCTGTAGCCTGTGTTACTGTCACGGTAGCGCTGACTGCCTCTGCAGTCTGCACTTTAGCTTGCTCCAAACGCTCTCTGGCAGCCACTGCAAAACACACAGGGAGTGAGAAGAGGCGAGTGCTGCCAAAGCAGCTGGTGAGCTCGGGTCAATGCTTAGAAAGTGAAAAAACTATAGGGATTTTACCTTCTGCGGGTGGGAACCCACCCAGCCCTGGTAGCTTGGTTTCCTTTTTAATTCCACGGGGAATGTTCAAACCCCTCTTTGGTCTACTGTTAAATTAATTCTTAAAATTTAGCAAATGCTCATTTTCTCATCATTTGAGATTGTTACAATTTAGTCTTTTCAATACTCTTGGATTCTGATGTGTGTTATAGAGCCAATGCCTTTGGAACATAGTTGAAGAGATCCATTATTTTCCTTTTTTGCTTAGAAAGAAAATGAATATTTTTGTTGACAGTTTTAAATCAAAGGCTTTTTTTTCAAAGAGATGAACCCTCTCTTTGGTAAGCAAGGTTGAAACTGAAGAGTTTTTTTTTTATACAAAAATTTTGTTGCTATTTTTTGAAATTGCAACCAAACATAGTATTTGCAAAAGTGTGGCATTTTACATATGATAATGTATTGGAGCTAAATCCCAGACATTCTTAGATGAAGTTAATAAACATTCTTGACCACATCTGCTATGGAAATCCATATGCCATGGGTCATATTTGTTGCTCTGCGATGTCTGCTTTTGAAAAACTATGATTTAATCTTGTAAATCAAGATTACCTCCCAAATACTCTACTTGCCAAGTATAATGCATAAGTGGATTTGATTTTGTCTGTCAAGGCCATAAATCCACAGATCTGTGGATTCTCCAAGTCTGAAGAAAGGCTGAGAATAACATGAGGACAATTGAAGGGTCAGGAATGCAAATAATTTCAGATGGCGAAATATAAAATCTCATCATGAATTTGTATTCTGACTAGGTCTCATAGTTTCAGTCTAAATCCTTCAGGCCTCCCCAGGGTTGAAATCTTAATAACAATCTCATAGGCCATCTGCAAAAACAAAAAAATCTTTTAAGCATGTTAAGCTAAAGCATTATAAAGTTCTCCTTACAGCCTGGCTCTGCTGTTTGCATCTTTGTGATCGCTCTCATCAGTTGGCTTCGTAGAGCCTTCATCCTGGCAAAGGTCCCATTGACATGGTGGCTGGTGTCCGCAATGGTTAAAGCATCGCCTGTGGGGGAGGAATAGGAGGTAGGATTGAGTGGCATCAAAGTGGCGTTTTAAAAAGGGTAAATTTTATCATGCAAAGGTCTCTTGTTATGAATTTAATACACTGTAGACAGTACATTATCAGCTCTTTTAGTATTGGGCATATTAGCAGTGCTGACTGGCTTCTCATAATCTAAGCTGAAAAGCAACCGTGCAGCTTATGGCTGGTGGGCACCTGCCACAGAGCATCTCTGGAACAGCTGGAGGCCTGTGGCTCCGGCAGCAGCACCGCGCTTCGCACGAGCGCCGCTCAGAACAGCTGCGACAGGGAAGGCTTCATGGAATTCACAAGGTCCTCAAAAATTGAAATGGACATTCCTAGAATTAGAGATCTATTGTTCATTTTCAGTGAAAAAAAAAGTCAAAATGTTCCAACTATTATTATTAATCTTCAATGATCCACCTGTCTTTTTGAGCACTTGGATTCTTGTGAATTGATTTTAAGATAGTTGTTCGAGTTTATTTACCTGTGAACAACTGTTTTCAGGATCAGATATTTAAATAGTCATTATATCTGGCCAGTCATTATATCTAACATGGTCCTGTTGTAAATGAAATAAACTTTTGGCAGCTGGCAGGATGGCAACCCGTGAATACTCAGACTGTGCCCCGGCCTATTCCAGTGCTTTGTGTTACAGCAGTAGTTCTGCTTTAGTGATGTGCTTTTGAAATCTCTTTTAGCATGACTTACAACCTGACTGGAAAAGTAGAAAGAATGTATATTTACTGGCATGTGCTGCCTGCTGTAGCTCGATGGCTTGATTGAGAAGTTCTTCACTTCTGCCTTTGTGGAAAATGGTCTGAGTATCAATTCCCACTGCAGCCTACAAGTGTGTTTCAAAAAAGAAAATCAGAATAATGCTTATCAAAAGCATTGAGGACAACGTATTATTTCACATAAATGTAAGTACAAAGTCACCGCAGTTTCATTTTCTCTGTCAACATCGAAGATTGGCAAATGGATTAGAAAAAAAAAATGTCTGAAAAGCAAATATTCTTTAGATTGCAGTTAAAGCTTAAGGAAACGTGTGCTTTCCAGGCAGCTAAACTGAGTAACAGTTTCTGAGATGCAAAAAGCACAAAAGTCCTCTTTATTATTCAACTCCAATGTGGCCAGACTGCTATTCGTGCTACACCTCAGGCTGTTTATTTTTACTGGACCTCGGAGGGGTGATGAACGTGCTTTAAGCAGGGAACTTACTGGCGGGGAAAGCTCTTGTATGCACTTGGGATATTGAGGTCAGTGTCACCTCCTGAGGGATATTTTTCTAAACTACAGCCCTTTCTCCATTCTGCTTCTATGTCTGTGTGAAAATCAACCCTCTTTTAAGCAACTGACCATCATCTCTGAATTAAAATAGGATAGAACATAGGATATTTGTGTCTAGACCTCATTTTCTACCCCATTTTAACCCCTCCTGACGCCAGAGAATAATCTTGTCGATATAATATTCTAATCCTGGAATCTAACCAATTCCTCTTTCTGACTCTTCCAAAAACTAAATTGCAGTTTAAAAAAAAAAGTCTACATGCATATGATAAGAGATATGATAAGAGTAGTTTAAAACAATAAGGTCATAGAAAACATCTCTGTCCCCATCAGTGCCCCGAGCATGCAAGTGTGCTGCTGGACTCACTTGAAGTGATGGCTCTGTTGGGTGTCTTGACCTTTCCTGCCACGTTGTGCTGTGAGGAGTAGGGGGACAAGAGCACTAAAATGCCACCTCTGTGTTGCTGAAGGGCCAGAGATTTGTCTGGGCATTCCCAGACATGCCTCTGTTTGAGTGAGAGCCCAGAGCAGCAGCATCACCCCGCACTTGGGCACAGAAGGAGTTGACTTTGTCCTTTGGAATAACAGAGCAATCTAGATAGGCAGAAGTAGCTAGCCACCTAGGAGTTCATTCAGGAAAAAACAACGAAGCAAAAGGTGCAGTAAAAACTTTACCACTGACTATTAACCTAGATCTTGTTTTTTTCTTCACATTTAGGCATCCTAAGCCCCTAAAACATTGCAAAAGCTGGTATGAAGATTACTTACCTCATTGACCCGGTTTGTTGTGTTCAGTGCTAACAATGCAGCTTTATTCGCTTCTTCAATATAACTGGCAATGTTTTCATAGACATTTGAGGCATTTATTGCTCTTTGTACCAAGCCATTTGTATCAACACCATACAAATTCCTGTTAAAAAGAGAATAAAAAGAGGACAAAACCAAACCAAATTACTCAATTTGAATCTGATCGAATTTTCTTAATTTTTATGACTTCTGATTATGTTATAACATGCACATGTAGAGATACTTGGCTTAAGCAGCACTCTCTCATAATTGCATATGGTCATTTATGTCAATCTGAAGTGGGAGAAAACTGTGGATAGAAAGTACTTCTCAGTGGTTTAACTCTGGGAATTTTATCATTAACTTTTATGAACAGCAACTGGCGCATACTGAACCTTTATTGTTTTAAAAAACAGTTTCCATAAATTCATAAAATAACACATCTATCAGTTGTCCTTCTGTAGGGATCATTCTGGGATGTGATGAAAAGGCCTGTCTGTCAATAACCATGAGAATTGGTTGGAGAATTGGGCTGTTAATAGAAACGAGGCAGGGGGAAGGGAAGGACCAGATGAAAAACTGTCCGTTGGTCATAAAATGTAGCAGAAAGTTAGGTTAAAAAAATACAAGTAGAGCCTGGTTTGAAAAGTAAGCGAGAGCACGTATTCAGGAGGGATTTAAAATAGTAAATGGTTTAGGGTTCAGCCTTCAGTAATTAGTAACTTCAGGTTGGGTTTCATATTTAGTGATAAACAGAATTCAGGGTATATATTAGGTATCTATGTATATGTGTGTGAATTCACCTCACAGTGATTGCACACCGAGGCCTTACTAAGTTTCCAGGTTTGATTCTGTTGCAAGAATTTCCCAAGCTTCCTCCTATATTCCTCCCAAGGCAAAAGAAGAAACTGTACTAAATAAAGGCCTAACAGGCTTATAAAGCTACGCTATAAAACAAAAATGATTTGAAGATAGGTTAAATGTTTTAAAGGATTAAAATTTCACCACAGGAGAGTTTCTTCAGCAAATATAGGGTCAACACATTTCCATATGTGTTTCCGTATGTGTATATCTCACAGTTATTTCTGTTTGCTTTTTCTTTTTTCTTTTTTTTTTCTTAATTTCTAATATGCTGGACTTACTTAGTAGTCATTTTAAAATTATTTTGGTGAGAGATGAAGGCTAGCCATATGTTTTTTTTCCTTTCATATGATCCCACTTCCACATTTAGCTGATCTCAGACTGAACAAGCTGCCTGTTTTATAAGTGGTCTGTAGTTTGTGTAGTGTTACAGAACGGAGTTTCAGATGTTAGCCTTATAAAATTTCATTTAAAAGAAGACCATCTGTTATTTTTTCCTCTCTTTTTAATTGCCCATCTAGGGCATACTAATACTAAAAAAAAATGGTGTTTAGATGAGATACCTAATGCATAGTTAAAAATTTATCTTACAAAAACATATGTCGGTGAATAACTATAGTGTAAATTATTTTAGAATTTGATGAATGTTTTTCTTTAATAAATCATTTATGGCAGTCATTTTTCCATGTGTAATCCCAGTTGCAAATAAAGTCATATTTCAAACCTGTCTAGAAGTGACTCTGTAGTAAATTGGGGAAATTTCATGTACTTATTATCTTCTAGCAAAACAGGAGGGCTTACAAAAGCTTTTTGGTATTAGAGCAGGCTAGTTTTACTGGGTCGTAATCCACTGAGTATCTGAACTGCTCCAGCTGTAAAACAGTTCTTGAACAAAAATGATCACAAGGCTCATTTTTGGCCCATACTGCTGAGCATTTTTAATGTGAATGAGCTGTTCCTGCAAACCCCATTTACATTTGTCATTATTGTATTGCTTCTCAGTAATCTAACTTTTCTGTTCTCGATTATGGGAAAAGGAGAATGTGTCAAATTAGAAAGTAGAAAGAAAAATCACAGAAGATGTGTGTGTGTTTATTGTTTGAAAAGATTCATAGATTTTTGCTTAACTCAAGCTCAGCTATTTCCTCTGGACCATGACAGTTCATCCCATACATCACTTTGCAGTGATTTGTTTAACACCTGTTTACAAATATTATATCTACTGTCACCATGTTTCTGCCTGTCTCTGTGCTCATTTCTTACCGGTCCAGCTCATCTGCAAGTCTTCTTAGGTTGTGGGCGTGATGCATAGCCCTTTCAACCAAATCATCATCAAACAGAGACAGATTGCCTAGTTTTTCTTGCAGTTCCTTTTTCGCTCCATCTATTTCTGCGAAGAACCCTGATGCATTCTGAACAAAACATGGAAGGAAGAGAAGATGATGAAAATTCTAAGAAACAAGACTATATTTTAATTATTATTTTTATTTTACCTTTTACATTACTATAGTGTTATTTTATGCTTTATTTTTAATGCATAGGAAAAGAGGAAGGGTTGAAGAGCCTGTCTTATAAATGCAAATTGGGCAAGACAAGTGCAGGAAGACAAAAACCAGCCAAAATTCCCCAAATTACACAGGGATGTTAAAAAGATATGAAGATGCAGAGGGCTTAGCTGTACGGCTTTGAGCTGCACTATGCCATGGAGAATTGGCCCTGGCTCTGTTTCCATCTCCCTCTGTAGAGAGTCCTGATGCTGTGGCTTCTTGGATTAATCTGATTTATAAGAGTTGGCCTGTGTACTACTTCAATATATATATAGGCAAGGAAATGCATTATCCCTTTGCTGTAGCTGTAATTCTTCTTTATGTAAAATTTGTATGGGGAAAACCAGATAGACCTGTATTCATCCCTCCTATGATATATAACCTTCCCTATAAGTCTAAGGACTATAACAGTGGCCTCAATATACCCGATAAAAGGATAAAATGGAGGAAAAGAAAATGGATGAAGGAGTCATGTGTAAAGATAGTCATTGCTGACGAGGCTGGGAATATGATATTCCCAAACTACTGCTTTCCCTGCAGTGCATTGTGGAATCCCAATCAATAAACTGCAGAAATTTGTTTTGCACAAAACATAAGAGAAAAAAAACCATAGAGCTCAATTACACAGGAATGACTAGACTTGAAGACAGTTACCTTCTTTTTGTTTTTTCAAATGACTTCTTCAGAGAAATAGAAAATAGCTTTTGGTATTTGTTCTTATGATAAAAATAGGAACAACCAACTATGGCTGAAATAAGTGTATCGAGACAATTTTAATCTGTTAAACTACCTCAAAATTTTAAAAATTGGTAAAATGGCAAAAGTTTTGGTTATCAAAATTCCAGTTTTATTTGCTTTTTTTAATAGAAGTTTCAGAAAATCAAGGAAATGATTAATGTTTTAAAGATTTCCATAAAAGCTTGTCTGATTTAAAATACTGGATTCCTACAGTCCCAGAAGAGGTTTTGTATACTGTGCTTATATTCAAGTTTTCCAGTCCAACCATCACTGGTTCTAACATGGAAATCTGTGCTCTTTAATCTTCTCCTACACTCATTTACAGGCATAAACAACAAAATTAAGGATACAATTTGTTACCAGTACATCTTTTGGCCTTTTGGCAGCTCCCTCTAATGAAATAACTGAGAATCCTTCATTCGGCTATGCCTACAGTAATGTGTCTTTATAATACATTAGTTTTCTGAGGCAGTAAAAAGTAATTGCAAAGCTTTTCAGCCAGAAAGACTTATACTTGCGAATATTTATCAGTATTTCAGTGAAGCAGCATAAAAAGAGAGAGGCTTGTGTTTAGTATATGACTTTGACAGATCATTTAGACAAGTCACTGAGGTACCTACCTTAATTACCTCGCTTAACTCAGAGTTGATCTCTTGTGGTCCTGCCAAAATATCCATGGCACTTTGCAGAATGCTGTTCACCTCATTTGCTTGCTCTTTTATTTTCTCATGTTGTTTCTACAGAAAAAAAAAGCCTGTGAATTGCTAAAATAGTGTTACCATTTTTGTCATTTTATTAAAGTTAATTCAAAACATGAAGTGATAAACTAAATGCATTTTAGACAAATTGGAAGCCCAAGATTTTTTCCCAGATGTCTCTAATAGCTGCATATTGCAATGGGGCTCTGCATTTTCTTGTCATTGTGAAAGAAATCATTTCTTATTTATATGACTTCATTTCCCTTTATAATACAGATTGAGCAATTATTGGAATAAAGCATTCGGTGCACTGCCAATAGAGACAAATTAAATGCGGACTTTTCATGGTGGCCCAGAGACTGGTTTGTTCTGGAGGTTTTTTAAATCTGCAGCGTGAAGATGTCTTTTGCTTGGCAATAGTAAACCTAATGGGAGCATTCCCTTTGGTACAGCATCTGCCTCCTTTGTGGGGAATAATGGAAATTAAAAACCCAAGTGGTTACAAACAGTTACGGCTCCACACGAGCAGACTTGAGGCTTCACTTCCCGATGAGGAGACAAGCTGCAGCGCTGCACTCTGGTTAGGAAACGACGGGGAACCGGAGCAGACTCTACATAAGGACCCCGAGCTCCTTATAGAACAATTCACAAGAACAGTACGCCCAAGTCCTGTGTTGAATTACTAGACCTCCACATCCTCCACATTAGCATGAGTTTCTAGTGCTGTAAATCCCCAAGAGCTCAAAATTCAGCCTTTATGAAACTGAGTGGTTAGTATGAATTTGCAAGAAGGTTCTAGTGATCATAAGATTGTTCCCTAGACCTCTGCCCTCCAGAATCCAAATGACTGAATCCTTGAATGATTGAAATGAAACAGTTAGTTTGAAATGGCGTCGAAAGCTCTTCATTTTCAAGCAGCTGGAAAGAAAATGAAAAAAAAATTTTTTTGAGTGAGACATTCTGGTTTTGCATTATTGAAATAAAAATGAAGAAAAAAGAGTAAAAATCACAGAACTGCTGGAAAGAGGAAGAAATATATTTTTTTATATGATTGATGAATTAGGTACTTTTCCGGGATAAGAGACCTTAAAGTTCAATTTCTTCGTCAGCCAGACAAGACTTCAATCTAATCCTTCCCTCAGGCAAATGTGCTGTAGGGGACAGGTCTCCTCTGAGCTCCCTTCCATGATCACTGAAACTGTTCAATTTAAGAAAGGGTTAAAGGAAATCTACTCTAGCTGTATAGCTTAGCTGTTCACCCAGCAAATAGGAAACCTGGTTTCAAGATAGGCCTGTTGTGAAGCAGCTAGAGAATGGATTTGAGCTTAATGACCAAAGGGCAAACATTTTTTCTTAAACTAATGGAGAGAGAGAGTTTGGAAGAGGCACCATAGCCCGGATCTTGAATGCAGTGCAGGTCTTTATAAATATTGGTTTTAATAGAATATAATTTTTGTGAACATTTAGTCCTCCCATATTATAAATGAGCACATGATATGTGAAGTGATTCTACCATGTATATACAGCAGCCTTGCTACTTGCAATTTTGAGCTGCTTGGATTTTGTTGTTATACATCCATCTGTATTTAAGGATTCATGGATTCATCTCTCTCTCCCTTGGCCTACTGTGCCACTCCGTCAAGAAATAAGAGCAATTTGTAGAACCACAGCTTTGAACTGCAGTTTCATATTTTTTTTGCCCGTAGAAATGGATGATTCACAGACAATGCTTGTGCTGCAAAATACCTCACGCTTTTGAAGGTTGGCTCTGTTTTCCTTATTTATATCCTCAGTTTGCATAACGTAGTCAAGTGCCTGGTTTAACGCCTCCTCCAGGTCTGACAGCTTCATGTCGTGTTCACTGAGCTGCTCCAGCACGTCAGAAAACAGAGATCTGGTGTCGTTGTACCTTTCATGAAACTCTTCAGCTCGCTGCAGCACTGGGAGGGAAGTCAGAGACCAAATTAATTCAAAACCTGGATTTCTGACAAAACTTGTCTATGCAGCAATTTCTGTTGCTCTCTATCAGGGGATCAGTAAAACACGTTTGTTAACAGCCCACTTGAGAGTTTGCTACCTTCACATACCTAAATTTTAATTTCCTCCCTCTTTTGAGTAGGAATGCTGTGTCTCACGTTGGCATCTCATTTTAACCCCTTTAATCCCCTCTCTCAAATTGCAAGTAGCTTTTTCTAAATGAGATCAGTTTTGGCTTTCCTTGCCTTTTAATTTCTTTTTTTCATTGTCACAGCTAACAATGTACTCTGGAGAAGCCAGTCCTTGCTGGATTAGGGCTCTCACTCATATTTCCTGAGCAAATGGCTGTGAAAATCAGGCCACCTCTCTTTCCCATCCCAGTAGTTTGTACCTCTCTCCTTCGCCACGCTATTGCAGGCCTCTTTTCCCCAAGCTCAGCTAGTGAAGTTAGGAAAGGCAAGGAGCAAGCAATAGCCCTGAAATTTGCTTAATGCTTAACAGTTTCCTGAAATCAGCAGAATTATTGTGGTTTAAGTAAGGGACTCTTCGTGGTGAGTCAGGCTCAGGAACTGAGCCCATTATTACTTTCAGGCTGGCAGATAATAGTTTTCTTTAGTCTTCACTTTCTTGTTCTTTCCCAGATTTTCTTTCCTTCTTTCTTTCTTTCTTTCTTGCTTTCTTGCTTTCTTGCTTTCTTGCTTTCTTGCTTTCTTGCTTTCTTTTCTTTCTTTCTTTCTAATCAGTAGAAGTGGGAATTATTCATTCTCTTTCACCACCTCAAGTAACTAATAGACAAACAGATCTCATAAACGTTGTCTTACTAATGTAATGTTTTAAGCTGTGAATGTTGAAGCTCAGCACAGTAGTTAGTACTTGCTGAGCACTTGCTGAGCTTCCCCATAGTTCAGAAATGCATCCAGCCTGTGCCAACCACACAAAGATATATGGATGAAGTATGGAATATATGGAAAAGAGATTTAAAACTCACCTTCTTCTGCTGCATTTTCCTCCTCATCTGCAAGTCGCCTCTGATTAGTGAAAGGCTTGCGGTGCTTGATCTCGTTCAGCATCTCCTCAGCCTCATTCAGCTTGCGGGCAATTTCTTCAGGACTCAGCTCTTGTTGAATTGCATAATATTTCATCTTGCTGCTGATTTCTGCGGGAAAAAGGAACAGATGGTCAATCCAACGTGGCTACAGTGAACTAACTATTTGGGAGTACTTTTACTTTTTTTGAATCCAGTTCATGCTGACAGCTAAAGAAAGTTTTAATGATCTTATAACTCTGTAGTAGGTGGTTATTAGGGTTAATCCAGTCTTAACATTAAAGCTGTAAATAAACCACACTTTTCTGGCATATGTGGAGTATCATCAGAAGAGGATGAAATCGCACGGGCATGGTTTGTGTGCTTTATTTAGCTTGGCAGTTCCTACAGACAAGGATCATCTTTTTTACTTTGAGTGGTGTGGCATGTAGTGGACTGGGGCCCTGATCAAGGATTGTAGTTTCTAAATTTGCTACTACAAAAATGTGATGTTTATTAAATAACAACAGTGAGGATGGTAAGTAACCTCTTTGTCCATCTGAAAAAGCTTGAGGGACCCTAAAAAGGAATCATATGGCCTCTGGCCTGATCTTGCCTAGCTGGTTTGGAGTGGGGGCTTATTTTAAAATTTCAGCCTTGGTTCAAAACAGTCTATTGAGTCCTTGCATTTATGTATCTCAGACTGAGTTTATGCACTCCTAATATAGACATTGCAAAGCTTATCCTCTTCTCACTCCTTGGTCTGGAATACCAATCCCCTTATCTTTTATTTCCTATCACGTGAGTAGCTTTGGCTTGTGTTCACTTGTTCTGTGGATAAACCAGAGTTGGCAAAGCTGGTGCTATGCTGCTGCAAGGTATTTGTGAGAAATAGATGCACAGCTGTCTGCAAGGTCTATTAGGTTAAGCAACTGTCTGGCAGACTTTTTGCACAGTTTTGGGATGACTTCTGAGCTTGTTAGTGAAGCTTTTCTTGTACTGAGCAACAACTGGTCACCAGCAGTGGTTTCATGGATTTCTTTACCCTTCTCATCCTGGAGCACTTGTGTGCACGTGCACACGCATGCGCTTTCCCTTCAGTAGAGAAAGTAGAAGTGACTTGCCTTGAGAGTAGAAGAACATATTGCCTACAGCAGCAATGGCAGGGGAGTAATTTTGACCATGGTGGAGTTCATTTTCACCCGCTTCTTTAACTGTTCTCTGGATGAACCAGCACGCTTTTTATTCACAATCAATCATGGATGTTGCTTTTCTATGACAACTCAGCCTGACTTGTGCAACTTGGGCCCCAAGGAAGACATGTTTCTGCCTTCTGTAGTTCCTTCCTCTCTTCCCAGAATTAATAGTACAAAAGCGCTATCCACACAGGTCAAGCCAGGGACTGTTGGTGACATGAACGAGGCTCGTGCTGACACTCAGCACTGCTACACTCAGCAACTGTAGAACCAGAATGTAATGGACAGGCAGAACATCAAACGTGGTCCAGCATCGCGGCCGTAAGGAGGTGGTGAAGGTGTAACATTTTGTGCCTTTGCTCCCACCGTGTGACAGGATGTGCACAACTTTGCCGGTGTTTGTTGTCATTGAAGGAAAGGCTGAAGTATGTATGGAGATAATGATCAGTAATATAAGTTGTAGGGTACGGCGCTCGGAAGATCTCGCGATGTACGGGAAGAATAGGGAACTAAGGCATATGCCATATTAGGTAAAGAGCAACGCTTATTGGCTATATAGGCATGCTTCCGCCTTCGCTACCTTTATAAGATCCAGCCTGCGTATATTAATATAAGTTGCCACAGAGCTTGCTGTAATTGCTCTAAGTCAGAACGGCTCCAGTCTCATGCGGAAAAAGGCACTTTCAACCTTTTAATACCAGACAGGATCGCTGTCACCTCGTCTACTGATGATATAGGAATGTTGTGGCGAGATCCCTGGGAGAGCAGGCAAGCATGTAAAAGGTGAAAACTCCGCTAATTCTGAATGTCACAGACCCCCAGCACCTCCTCACGCTTCATGACTGACTGAAGACCTTTAAGGCAAATGACATAAAGCTGCAAAATCCACACTGAAGAAAGCAAGAGAGATGAAGGCCTTCAGCAGTGACTGGCCCTGAGAAGGAAGAGTGTGATCTAATACATCATCTACACTCGTTCGTATAGCAAAACTAAATGGACTTTAAAGGTCTTCTAGTCAATCAAGGATTTTTATTAATTTAAAGAGAGTTGTTTAGCCTCAACTGCCAGTGAATCTTTCTATTCTAGTGCCATGTACAGCCTTTACTGTTGGCTCTGTCAAGGGCCGGGTGTTATCAGACAGCTCTATGGCAGAACAGAGTGATGCAGGGGGATGGTGAACAGGGAAGTTTCTGAGTGCATTCCCTTGGGGATTTTATTAATTTCTATGGGTACTGAATAAGAGTCTGAAAAAAGTTTAATTAGGTTAATTATTTTTACATAGCAGTGTGATAATGCTGTGTTATCTATTCTGCAATACTGTCTCTCAGGCTCTCAATCAAAATAAAATCAAAATAAAAATTCTTCATCTGGGATGGTGTGAAAAGTATGCACTGAGGCAATAGGTGACAGGTTGTCACAGCTATTTACTGTGAAGGAGCCTTTGATTTCATTTTTTAATTAACTTGGGGAGATCTTCAATTTGCCTTTCCCACTGTGAAACAGCAAGACTATATCCATTTATGGCCTCCTGAGGTAGCCACGCTGTTTACAATACTTCTGTGCTAAAAAAAAAAAAAAAAAAGAAAAAAAAAGAGATGAGGGAAAAACAACTCATCTCTAGTGCTCTCTGATGTGACTAGACCTAAACTCAAATAGAAATTCTGGTCAGATGAGGCAAAAAGCTGTTTGTGGAGAAAGCTGCAACCAGTGGTGATGGGGAAGTAGTATGTTCACTGAATTATTTACTACTTGGTATCCTCCTCTTTTTAGAAGCATGTGGATCTCTGCAGATCTTCAAAACCTGCCTAGATGCCACCCTGTGCCATGTGCTCTTGGTGTCCCTGCTGGAGCAGGGGGGTTGGACTAGATGATCTCTAGAGGTCCCTTCCAACCTTAACCATTCTGTGGTTCTGTGAAGTTATGTGAATCAGCACAATCCTATACAACAACAATTTGCTAAAAGATAAAAAATGGGGTTAAAGTAAAATTCACCAGTGGAATCTATGGAGCTAATCAGAGATAAGGGACTGTGATGGGTTCAAAGAGGTAAATCTCTTCTTTACATCTAGTTCATTTATGTGGCCTCTATTAATTATCAGCAGGATGGGAAAAGGGCACTTGCACCAATCCACGGACGAGGATGACAGCGAGCAGTCCCGTGTCCCTTCCTAGGCTCATGTTTGTGGCTGCGTCCAGCCCCAATTTGACAACAACTGTGTATTTTTTTTCACACAAGTGAATGAGAATTCCTTGAGCAGCTATTCAAATAATCAAAGGCTATGAGCTGAATTAGCTTGAGGCATTAAGTGTAAATATATCTATTATTATTTTTCACTTTTGAAGAGAGAAAAAAAGGAAGAGCAGCCCTTGTCAGCCCATGCCAGCCTGTGGTGTCAGTTATCTTTCAAGGGAGACAGCTTTTCATCGTGGCCTTGCAGTCTGTAAAGCACTAACGTATGAGTTGCTTTGTGAGCAAGCCCAGGCTCTGTGTCATTTCTGTGCGGGCGGTTTCATTAATATTTGCTTGACATTGAGCTGAACCATAAAGAAATCTATTTACCTTGGATGTTATCCCTCATACTGCCGAGCTCTTGCACCAGCTGAGTGGCACGGTTGTTGGTCGCTGTGGTTTCCTTCTGCACCCGCAGGCCTTTGCTGGATGCCTTATTGCCCTGTGAATAAACCATGTGAGGTAGCGATTAGATTTCTTTTCAGATCCATATGCATGTGTGGGGATGAGCTGTGCAAACAGACATTTTGTTTTCTGCTGATGAGCATGCGAAAGCCTGTTTATCATATAGAGTGGTATTTACAAAGGTGTTGGAAGAGAAGGGCCGCGTTGTCAGTATTTTCAGAATTGCAGAGTGAGAGATTAAAATCTGTCCCATATTTATCCCTCGTTTGCTGCAATCAGATTGCCATAAATTAACGTACAGCTGTAAAGCTCCCATCTGCTGAGCCCGAAGGTGTTCAGCATTGCCCGTTTTGCCGGGTTCCTCAGCACGCCTCCAGACTGGGGGATAAGGCGTGAAGCTCACAACCATTTTTAGATCAGTGAGGTCCTCAGCCTTGTAACTTCTTAGGATTCAGGAAAAGCTTGAGGAGCCAAAATGCTCCGAAGAGCTCTCTTGAGCACTGCTATCCTATGCTGCATCTGACGCTGGGCTCCTGAGTTCCCTCCTTGGGACACAACATTATGTGATCCCCAAGCGGGCTGTACGGGGAGGCATCAGTTGAAGCTGTAAGGACATGAACATTTACCATGTCATAGTTTCCTATGCCTATGCTGGCGCCAGCAGTTCTTAGATTTAGTTTCCACCTATACTTCTTAGGAGAGAGAAAAAAGATGCCTGCTGTGCTGCCAGTGTTTCCCGCACTGTATGTGCCTATGTTGCGTGCTTGCCGGTGGCAAGGGGCTTGCTTCAAAGCCCCTGTCTGAGCTGCAGCAGGGAAAATTCCCTCTAGAAAATTAGCTTTGCATTTTGGGGTGCTCTGAATAATCCTGGAGATATTTGATTGCTGGCGTAGGGCTCACTCAGCGCTCGCTTCGTGCTGCGCTTGGCTGGGAAATCGCGTTGCATCCTTCAGCCCTGTAGCGCTGAGTGGTGTTTTAGCTGCAGACTGCGGCTGCTCTGGCGGCTGCCGTAATGACCCAGAAATCTCCCGCCTTGGCCGGCTTTGCAAGTGCAGAAGCACCAGGTGGCGCTTGAAACCAGCGGGATTGCTCCAAATCCGCTATCCTGGTGCCCCGCAGCTCCCCTGGTCCAGCCAGGCCAAGGAAGATGCTCAGCTCCCCCAAACTGCAGACCAATTTTCAGGATGAAGCCAAATGCTGTTTTACTCTAAGCCCATCCCAAGCAGATTTAGGGATTTACAGATCACAATTATTATTCTTATTTGCCAGAAAGAATTGCCTACAATTCGTGCATTCATTTTGTTTCTGTTGCTTAAATCAGAATCTCCAGTGAGCCACTGGGCATGGCCAAGTGCTCTCGAAATGCTCTCAGTGGAGGACACAGCATCAACCTGCAAACTCCATTCAAAGCTCCACCACCAGCTGCCATGGAAGTACCTTGAAAAGAGCAAAAAGGGGCAATGTTCAAAGTTATTACTGTGGTCTTCCCCCCACGGTAATCATCTGTGGGGTTTATTTTCTGGCCTTTACAAGGCCAGATAGATATTCCTGAGGAATAAGCTTTATAAATAACTAGGGAGAGAAGACCATGGGAAATGCTGAATTTATTGGTTTAGGGAAGGTCAAACCATGCAATAAGCTAAAAAATTCACATCATAATACTGAAGATGACAGAAACTTTATTACTCAAATTCATTGACTATTTCTAGAAAACCTAATGGCTTTACCATCCTACCTACAAAGAATGTAGTGGGGCCCAGAGGCCATTTAAGCACTGCCAGATTTTCACAAGTGCAGGTTGGAGGGGAGCTGATTTAATTAAAGCTCTCTTTTGAAGCCAGTTATAGTCTGTGCAATTCTGCAGTGCTGTTCCATTAAGTAAGTACTGATTAAACCCAGCAAAATTCATATTTTTTCTCTTCCGCCTCTCTCTATAGTCCTTTCTTCTCTTCTATTTTTTTTTCCCTCTTTGCTCCTGTATTTGAGATTTTAGTCTGGGTATAGTTTTAATTTGTGTTGTGAAGAAATTAGTAAGTGAATATGAGGTCTGGCATTTTGCAGTAAACATGAAATACACTCTAGTCCTACCAGAGTAGGACTAGTGAAACTGTAGGTATCTCTAACTGATACTGGTATAGCTTGATGTATCTCACTAATACACATAATACACATCAGCAACAAAAAATTGTTTAATAATATCTGTTTAAAATAAAGGAGCAGCAATTCTGAACCTTATTTCTTCTTTTAGTATGTTTCCTTACGATATTCTTCTAGGGTGCAGTGAAAGTGTTATGTGCACTGAGAGCAGATAACTTTAGTTTTATAGTATAGCATTTAAATGTGGGATGTAACATTTATAATTGCTTTTAAACATAATTTTTAGTCCTCATCAGGCTTCCAACACAGTAGGTACCTGAAAAAAACATTTAAACTGGCAATTTTGTAACATATTTTGAAGCATCTAATCGGGGTTAATTTAAGTTTTATGAGAGCATACATGTAAAGTGGATCCATTCCCAAAAGTGCAAGCATTCCCAAAGTCAGCCTGAATTACTTTAATCTTGGTTACTTAATTAGAAGTGAGAATTTGAAATATCTCCGATCAAACGTTCGTGTGGTGTAGGGAGCAATGTAGGAATGCAGACCCTGAGGGAAGGCTTGTGGCAAACTCTGCCGAAATTTCACGGGCTTTTGGGGCACTCACACAAGTGAGTGGCGACCCTCTCACGCCGTAAGGCAAATATGACAACCCTGAAATGCTTAGTACTCTGCCAAGAGGCCGTGCACAAACCTGCTCATCGATCATTGCCGTATCTGTCAGGAGATCATTCATTTCGGCAGTGACATCATCGACCTGGATGGTCCAAAGTACCGAATGATTCTTCTTTTTGGACATTGCAGCCTGTGTGGGGCAGAAAAACAAAACAAAACCACTGCAAGAGAGATAAAATTCTTTCTCTAATGAACACAATGTGAGTGGCATAAGAATTCAGTAATACTGGGCAGGAACTGAAATATATGTGAGTGGAGTGGCAGTTTGCAGATTAAAATTACATGCAAAAAAAAAACTTCACCAGTGTCTGTACCTGGAGATGAGTGGTAGTGACGTTGAGGTCGTTCAGGTGTTTTAGAGCTGCAGCTCCTGTAGAAATGCTCAGTACAGTTGATTTGCTTTCATCAATAGCCAGCATTGCTAATCGGATGTCATCAGTCAAGTCCCAAATACATTTATCGCAGCCTGATAGGAGGATAAAAGAGTGACATTTTTCTTTTAGTATTCATGTCAGCTAAACAGCAAATATTTCCTCTTTTAAATTTACTCTATACTGCTATTGCCCCATGGGGTTCCCTCTTTGTTACTGAGGGATCCTGATGGATCCCCATTTTTCTTTCACTTTCATCCGCCGCTTGCCCAGTCCCACAGACTTGATGCTTCCAGCTGAAAAGCACCAGATGGGACTAGTCTGAGAGCCTGTCAAGGCGGCTTCATAATCGATAGAGAGAGAGATATGAGTAATTTCCTGGCTATTCCCTAAGACTCTGTATGTTTGTGGCCCCCAAAACAGCAGACTGGGGTCAAAAAACAAGTTAATTTTGTTACAACCCGAGACTGTGTATGAATAATTTGGTGGTATGAGAAGTCAGGATGTACAGCAGCCAGGCTCTTGGCTTGCTATTCAGCTTGGGAGCCAACTTTTAAAAGCACAGTCATAACATGTTTAGATTATGCTCCCAAAGAACTATATCCCTGTACCTACTGAATGATGGTAATACCATCAAACTTTTAGTGACATTTGTGCCACTACTAAATACAAAGAGTCTTAGATGAACACAAAGCACAGATTCCTACAAAAACATTTGCTTACTGTTGCATAGCCTGTATTCCCTGTTGCAGCAGCTCCCAAAAGTTTTCCTTCTGTCTGTGCTCCTGGGTATATGACCCTTCCTCCCTGCCATGGTTGTTTCTTGGGAAGCGGTTTAGAAACCCATGCTGCATGGTATGCAGGCATAATTATAATAGCATTAAAAAAATTCCATGTTTATACATAGCTACACCACAGGGCTATTGGAAACTCCCTAGGCTTGCTATAGTTAATTTAGGGGAGACAGTGGAAAAGCTTGGATTGGCTTGGATACTGTAGAGTGGATTGATTTGTGTATGGCAGATTGGCAGCAGTGACAATCTCTATTGGGGTGTGCATACGAGCAGAAGAGCAGAACTGATATGAAGGATAGCCCAGATAATGTTGTGGCTGGCAGCTCTTAGGGCCAGACTACTTTTGCAGGCACTGCGTCTCAAGGTCTAGAGAGTGCTGTTGTGTACCCAGTGCTCCACGGTTGGTACCTGAGCATTCGGTCCTTATTACAGAGTGGAATGTGTTAATGTACTTGTCCAGGCAAGCAAACACAGTTTGAACACACAGTCAACGAGGCATCGCACATGTTCACATATATGTGTCCTGCAGGATCAAGTTTCAAATGCTGAGCCCATGTGAGAACTAAACTCCTAAGGCCATATTTGGGGTATCTAAATGCAAGAGTGATGTTCATTTTTGGGGTTCTCTTGGTAATATTCTTACTGATGGTTGGGCAGTCTGTGCCAGTAGAAACTCCAGGACTATCTGCTAGGCATTCTCCCGTTTGGCTGTCGCACATTCTTCCTCCACAGTTACATTCTGCAGGGAAAAAAAAAAAGGATTTTTAAAAAACAGTAATCTTCCAAATGTGTACATTTTGTACACCAACCTTTCCCCACCAACACTTACAAAATGATCGTGTGTAGGATTGCACCTAGGTGCTAACACCAAAACAGGAGCTTCTGCAGAGTCCTGCATCTAGGCAGGAATAACCCCACACACCAGGACAGGCTGAGGGTTGACCTGCTGGAAAGCAGCTCTGCACAAAAAGTCCTGGATGTCTTGGTGGACAAGTCGGCCATGAGCCAGCCAGGTGCCCTTGTGCCCATGGAGGCCAATGGGATCCTGGGCTGCGTTTGGAAAAGCACCGCCAGCAGGTCGAGGGAGGTGATCCTGCCCCTCTACTCAGCCCTGGTGAGGCTGCACTTGGGAAATTGGGAGCACTGAGTTCAGTGCTGGGCTCTTCCATGCAAGAGAGACACGGAGCTACTGGAGTGAGTCCAGCAGAGGACTCTTAAGATGATGAAGGGACTGGAGCAGCTCTCATGAGCAGAGATTGGGAAAGATATTCAGAAAACATTTGGACACAATCCTGGGCAACATGCTGTAGGTGATCCCCTGGTTGGACTAGATGATCTCCAGAGACCCCTAACAACCTCAGCCATTCCACGACGCTGTGGTTCTTCAAGGCTTCCCAGCTGGCAAAAAGCAGAAACAGGGAGCAGAGCTGCCCAGTTGGGTCATTGCACATTGCTCTCTAGGGAGAGTGATGGTTAGGCTAAATGGCTGAGGAAGGCAGTACAACGGGAGTTAGTTTTTAGTTATATAGCTCTGCACAGGCCTGTGGAATTACTTAATGCCACATCAGGCTGCCACTAAGTAAGCTTTCCAACTTTTCAAGTATTGATAGTGGACTCCAATTCCATTATCAGCTTCAGCATATCAAAAAGTAAATATTTCCTGCCACTTACAGTGAAAAATAAATGAGATTTTACATTGTTTTGACTTGAATAAGCTACATTTTTATTGCCAGCATGAGTGGCTTTTTATAAAGTATATTTTTTATTCTGAAAAATCTCTTTAAAGTTTTAATTGGCCTTTAAGATATAGTATTTAAAGATTAAAATATTCCAGGAACACTTTGATAGAAAAAGAAAAACTCAGGCAGCAGAGAAGAACAGCAGAGATTTATCAGGACTTCATTTTGCTCTTGTGATTCATTGTTTCATCAGAATCTCAAGCAACAAAATTGTTCACTGCATGTTGTTGTAGCTCATTCATTCTTTTCTATGAATTACCCCTATATTTACATTGCAGAATCAAGGAATTTTCAGGAAAAACGTGTAAAGTAGCTTCAAAGTAACCATGACGCACTAACATTGGAATAATTTTATGTAACTGAACCAGTGCCAGTGTAATTACTCAGTTTTTGTATTAGTGTGGAAACAGAATTTAATTATGACTTTCACTGGATAAAAAGTATTTTGACCTCTCTGCAATCTGCATGACCTGGGTGTCTCCCAGCTCCTGGGAGTTGAAAGCAGTTGATTGGAAGCAAAGATGTGCCGTTACCTACATCATAGAATCCAGACTATGCCAAAACCAATTCTCAAGATTACAGGAAAAAGATTGAAAATCGGATTAGCTTAGTGCTTAAAAAAAAAAAAAAGTTTATAGTAAATTCATTCTAAAAGCGGTCCTGGTGATTTTTCATGTAATTGTTCAGAATGTACCATACTTTCAGTGGGCATTTCAGACTTTCAGTGATGGTGACATCTTCTAAATTTACCTGTATTTCTGAGGGACATTTGTAAAAATCTTTGAAGTGGAGTTACAGGACACATGGTTAAGGCCCCTTATTGAAAAGAGTCTGAAAGCTAGAGCTCGTTTCACTCTTTTTTTTTGTTTCGTTGTCTATACCCTATGAGGTGCTTTACATAAGTCATATACACAAACCTTCTGTTTCTCACAGTATTTTTTTTTTGCATTTTTATATTTTAAAGAAGATATTTGTCTTATTTCAGAATCAATCTTTTCCTAAATTAGAGTTTCCATTTGTTCCAAAATGCCAAGGGTGTTTTTTGGCTATCATGGATATTCTGCTGGGTGCAGGCAAGTTTCCGTTTAAATAATCTTTCTGCCTCTAATTCCTGCAATGCCTTAGGGGCATAAACCAAAACTGTCACAGAATGAATGGCCAGGAAGGGACCTCTGGAGATCATCTAGTTCAACCCCATCATCAAGCAGGGCAATATACTGTACTATTTGGAGGTAATTAAAGTGTGACTTAAGTTTAGATACCCTGCATTTGGAAATGCCTTCCAAATGTGAGTTTTGTGTAATTCTCTTAGACACTTAAAACGTTCTATGATACTCAGACTTCCGGCCAAACTGCTGTTTGAAGTTCTGCTATTGTACATGGCCATGGCACCACTGCTGTGGCTGAGTTGAACTGTTGGGTGCAGATCTCCCGTGTGATGTAGGCCTGTGTTGGGGCCCCAAACCAGGCAAGGGCTGAGTTTTGGGCATACCAGTCCCTGCAGTTTTTGCCTTTTCAGCTTGTCTGTGTCCCTAGACATGGTGTGCTGGCATTTGGGATTACTGTCCGTAGGCAGCAATCACTTAAAACAAGATACAGGACACGGCAATGTCTACATTCATCCTGCCTAGGTGTCTAATTGAGATGTTGGGGTTTGGAGCCCAAGACTTCCTCACAGGCAACAGAAAAAGGGAGAAAGTGCCAGGAAAAGATTCAGCCACTTGGGCATCTAAATGATCCTGCCAGGGAGGTGGTAGGGAGCCATGGGAGTGCTGCAATTCCTAGTGCTGCAGGAGTCCTCCTGATGGCCCATCTTAGCATCTCTCCTGGGTAGTGCATGTGCTGTGATGCGCTATACCAAAAATACAGGCAGTACCCGTGCAGTTTTTAGCGACTCTGGCATCTCCGTAGTAGCCCGGCGCGCATCGTTCGCACTTGAAGCCCGTGGTGTTGCGCAGGCAGCTGCGGCACTGGCCGGTCACCTCATCGCAGTCTTCAAAAATCAGGTTGGGGTCCGAGTTGCCGCTGCAGTCGCATTTCTTACAAGTGCTTCCAATTAGCAAGGGGTTTCCATAGTAGCCCGGGGCGCACCTGGAGGGAAAAGCAAAGCAGGCCCCGGTGACTCACACGACATTCCCATCTGCGGTACCATTATTTCTCTGCCCTTATGTACGTCATCGTGAATTGATGGCTGTCTGCAACTCCTAAGGGAGAGAAGACAAATGAGGAACTGTAATCCTGTAGAGGCTGTTTGTGGACTAGTCTTGTTCTGTATAGTTATTTATTTCTCCTTCTTGAACACTCCTGGTATCTCAATCACATCAATGTTTTTTAAATTTATATCTTTAGTGATGAAATGATTTGTTGCCCATTGTTTTAAACTGCATGACAGAATGGGCTTGGCAATTTCAGTGTTTATTTTGGTCTCTATCAGCTTTGGATCTCACCAGCTATATTGTGTTATATAGGAAATGTGAGAAAGAAACTGCATTTCATGATGTGGAAACTGAGCGGAAGTGCAGGCTCCATTTTCATTATAATGCACATAACAAAGTTCTGACCAAAAGGGATCTGTGTAAATATTTCTGTGATGAGACATGAGATAGTTTCCATTTTTTGCAAAACAAAACAGAGACTGAAACAACCTCTCTTTTACATCACCATTTTTCAGATATGATCTATGACAGCCTGATGACTGAGGCCAAAAGACTAAGAGCAGCCACAAGGCCAGAAGGGAAGGATTTCTTCTGGTTTCTGGTAGGAGAAACAAGCACCACATGAAAGGCCTGAAATGAGCCCAATTTGCTTTTCATGTTTTATCACTTCTGGGAAGTGTTTCTGTTGAAAATTTGCTGGAAGAAATGCTGAAGTGCAGTGATTTTTGAAAGTCTAGACAAACCAGCTGTATCTGATGCTCCTGGGCAGACAGTGACCCTACACTAAGACAACAGCAAAGAGACTTTGAACAACGGCCTTTGGAAAGAAAGGCCAGGCACTCCGTTGCGGGAGGCCTTGCTGGTAGCCAGGAGCAGACCTTACACTGCGCGGACTTTATCCTGGCTGATAGCCAGGAGGGACTTGGCCGGAGTGGGAGCGGGGCTGGCACAGAGCCGGCCTGGGCAGCTCGCGGGAGCGCGAGCAGAGGGGACCGAGCTGGCGGGAGATGCTCCCTGCGCTGCCGTCTGTGGCAGCGGGGCTGAGCTCTCAGGCTCTTTCGTTTAATTTTCCTGAGTTTCTGGCTGGCGACTTGAGCTGGGGAGTCTGGTGTCTCCTGAAATATGAACATAGTCAAATCCAGGTTCTGATATGTCTGAATGATAAAAATGTAGAAGACCTGATAAGAACTTCCCATCTTGATCTCTTTCTACGTTTGCTGAAGGTTTTTTTCTTTTTTTTTTTTTTTAATAAAGAAAGTAATTTCCTCAGCTTTGCTTTGTTCATGTTCCAGGCCTGAACCCCACAGTAAAAGCACATATAAAATTGTAAGCATCTTAATATAAACCACTTGGCTGCCTCAGTTATTGCCTTTGCCAATGACAAAAACTTTACTTGTCTCTTTGCATCACTGTCTGAATCTCTGGTGCAGATCTTATCATTTGAGTGACCCAGATGTAAAGAATAAAAGTTTGATCTAGAGTTTTCTGCATCCTTTGAAGATGTGAGTACAGCAGTGAGCATAAAGAGTGTGATTTAACTGACTTTGGTGGAGTCACTCCCCATTTACATGGGGGTTAGAGCAGAGACTAATGCAAATGCTCCAAAGGCTTACTATAATTCTATAATACTTCAGAGCCTATATGAGATAGTAATATTTTTCTAATTTTCAAAATTTCAGTAGTTTATGGAGTCTGGCAAAAGAAAAAGAGAACTCCATGATTTAAAAAGATCTGTCTAAGCATTTGATTTATTTTCAGCTTTCAAAATGTCTCATCCTTTTAAGATTTTTTTCCCAATGATTGTCCATCTCTTGTGGCCACCAATTCATGTCACAGAGGCCACTGAACAATGTTGAGGTGATAACTGTGTTCTGCCTACCTCTAATTAGGCCTTGCTTTCAACTACTGCGCACCAATGACTGGTTATTATTCTCGTCATGCCCACAGTATACACTCTCTCATAAGAACATTTTTTCTTTTTTGCTTTTTCCGAAAGCTGCCTTTCTGTTTGCTTGCCAGAGGTGTAGTGGACAGTGCTCACATCCTCACAGATATTTATCTGGGCCTGGAAATAAGTGCTGTTCCATACGATCATCTGAGTCACTTTCATTAGCCATATCTCATCATCTGAAGCAGCTGTCTAAAACAAATAGAAACCTTTACAGCTGAAAATAAAAGTGTCATCTTCCCTTCCCTTTTTCCTTTACCACTTAGTACATCTCATGGGTTAGGACTGTGCTTCGCCTCTTTGAGAGCAGATGCTGAGCGAGAGGAGCGAAGACAGATGGATGGAAATAAACCCCTCCATCTCTGCGCTTTGTGGTCCAATAAAGCAGAGCCTCCGGTAATGGCTTTTCCATCCTTATATCAATAAATGGCTCTTTGTTGCTAACAGAGAATATTTCCTCTCCCACGCTATTTTTCAGTATTGTGGAAATAATAAAGCTGCTAAGATATCTTTGTTTCATTTCACAGCCGTGTTTGCTTCCTGTAATTACTGGTGAGTAAGAAATCTACTTCCCCTTTACCACCAATGCTGAAGAGAGCTCTTTTCCTGTGCTCATTTTGGAGGCTAAAGTGCCATTTGTTCAGTTATCTTTTGGCCATTAATAAAACCTGGATTTCATCTGGCACCACCCTAATGCCTCCTTGTTGGAGCCAAGGGACAAAACGATTTTGTGTTTTCGGTTGGGAGCCAGTTCCTAGGAAAGGCCTCCATGATTTTACAACTTTCTTTGCTGGCAGACTTAAAAGAAAGCAGATAGGTTTGTGCCAACTCTCCAGAGCAGCCCAAGGAAACTTCCTACACGATTGCCAGGGGTTGTGGAGCCTTCTGGGCCTGCCCGTTGTGGGGTCCCGTAGTGCACTGCCTGCCACTGGCAGCCTCAGAGAGCTGGTGGAGAGGGGCTGGGGAACAGTGTGGGGGCAAGGAGGGCTCCAAGGCCTGCCTGTGGCCTTCCTCTCCCTTTGCTAGGTTGCCTACAGGCAAATGAGTTTAAGCAGGACATGGCCATGATGCCACCTGCAGATCCAAGGCGCCGTGGGGTTGCGGGACAGATGAGGACAACATCCCTCCTTGCCAGCACTGGGCACTGCGGAGGAGGAGGCCGGGCATTTCTGCTCTCAGCGCGTCGGCGGCGCCAGCAGCAGCCTGGGTAAGCGGGGAGGGGGCAGCAGCGCGTTCCTCACGAGTCCTTGAAACCACTCGCATCATTTCTGCTGTAGATGGGAGTAAGACCAGGAGCCCACCAGGAGGACAGTCTCATTTGTTATCGCTTGCCACTTAACCTGTCAGTCAAGGACTTAACCTACTGACCCAGACAAGCGGATTTAATTCTGTAGCTTTTTCTAACCCATCTGCTGAGCTTTACCTTTTTGAGACAGACACACTGTGTAAGGCTGGTTAGTGACTGTTAGGAAACAAAGCTGTATTGTTCTCCTCTGCTGTTATAATCTGCTACTCACTTTGTAGGATTTGATTTGCTCCTAGCCAAGGATGGCATTTTCATAACCATTAAGGAGCTTCACTGACCTTTTAATTGTCTGCATTTTCTTCTGTGTACATACACAGAATTTGACATGAATTTGACATTTCTTGTAAACAAGAATGAAAATACAGACAAAGGATTGGAAATAAGCCCCCTTTTTTTT
>NW_010583017.1:90606-112057 GCF_000705375.1 Tinamus guttatus | reverse complement strand
AAATTGCTTATGGGCATCAGAGTGAATCGAAAAGCAAAACTGACCCACAGTTGCTTTGTTGACTTGATCGAATTATGTCTGTGAGGTACATCTGTGAGGTTTTATCTGATCATTAAGAATTTGAGCACATAATTCATTTTTTCTCTCTGGCTTCTGAAACATCTAATTGGTCAGACCCTGTTATGTTTTTAGAGTGGGAAATTGCAAGAGGCATCTGTGTGCTGGTGATTTTTCACTTCAGCAGCTGTTTCCAATTTGTATTTTGTATTTCACTCTGAAAATTGTACTCATTTTAGGAAGATAACTACATGAAGGTACAAGAAGTGCGAGAACTGGATCGAAATATATCAGATGTAAATGTCCATCTTGCTCAGTTCTGCCTCTACAGCAATTTTGCCGCTCTTTTGTAGGAATTGAGATCCTTAAACAGTCAAGATTCAACCTAATGAATGTACAACCTGTACAAGATTTTTCCTCAATATGGGAAAGCTCCCTTGAACGCTTCTGAACTTTAGTACTGTTCACCGGTTAAGTCCTCCTTTTAGTTTCTTACCTTTCACAGTTGGGTCCTGCGTAGTTTTCCTTGCAGACACAGCGTACACTTCCACTTTTTCTGTAGCAGGACACTGCAAAACTGGAATTTTATCAGAATAGGCAGTGAGCAATGGCAAACACTTGGGAGTATCTGTTACATTATGAGCATTTGCTGTCCATGTGGGCTTTAGCTCTTGGTTACCCATTGCTGAATGTTCTTTTGCTGGCATCACTTAGGTTCCTAAGTTCTCTCTGTTCTCCGCTTCGTAACCTGTGTCTGACCTTTTAATTAGTGCAGAAAGCACCATGACGCGCTATGGAGATATCTGAGCCCTCGATACATGCAGATCCCTATCTTGCAGTGTAGATCAGACACACTCGCAGACTTTCATAGATATATTTTAGATAAGGAACTTGGGATAAATGGCATGTGGATCTAACTGCTTCCTGTCTTTAATCTGAGGGAAAAAGCATTGTTTATGAAACACACTGCATTGAGCACTTCTAGAATTTAGACCCTGGGATGGGCACAGCTGCTTTCTATGCAATCGTCACTTTTCCTTAGAGCTGATGCAGAGGTAGGGAGTGGTGTAACCGGAACTCAGTTATGCCAATTTAAGTGGGGTCTCTACCCTCTCTCTGCATAAACTGCCAGGAGCCTGGGCCTGTTTGGAGACCAGCGCACCCATTAGTGATCCTAGCGTCACCCATGGTAGGGACACTCCATTCACTGGAGCAATTCTAACTATCACTTCTTTAACCACTCTCACTGGGCTGGTTAATCCCAGAAAACGTAAGAAACTGCTATATACAGAACACAAGGAACTTCAGCAGCTTGATTTGGGTAGTGCAAAATCCTATAAACTTCACATATAGTGATCTATGTGATTTAAATAAATTTACAGTACAATATCATACAGTCTTAAAGATGTTTTCAATTAGATCCCAAGATACATTGGGATGCACTTAAAATAGTGAGCAGTAGCAGTTGCCGGCTGTTAAAATGCACATCTTTGGTCCCACCAGTAACCTGATCCTGACTGGTATCAGCTGGTATCAGTCCTTCTTGAAGGACTTCCTGCCCCTTGAGAACCAGCAGTGAAAAAGCCACTGATTGCCTTTTTTTCTCTTCTTGCACATCTTCTGTTACAGTTTTACAGCAGAATGTGCTGGGCAGCTGTGGCCAGATTGCATCCCTTTTGCGCAGAAGTACAAAATGCTCAGACCGATGGGAAAGAGCATGATCCACACAGTGTTCCAGGAATGAGCAGCATTAAAAGGTGACAGGAATTCCTGCAAGGCTTCAGTTCCCACCGGCATCTCTCAGCTGTCGGGGCAGCTAGGGTCAAATAAATAGAAGTCTGTGTTGTCTCAAAACATTTCATACGGCCCGAAAGAACACAGAATGATGTTCTTCTCACACAGTACAGAAATTAACTTCAGTCAAAGCTTTTATGAGAGCATATCTAGAAATTCATAAGAGTTTGGCAGCCTTCTTCTTCTTTTATTGAGGCTAATTCCTTCACATAGTTGAACAAACCACATTGTGGATTTAAGTTATGAAATAAGGCTAAAGCCTTCCTGAATTTTTATATCTTTGTGGTCTTTTAGAGAAAAAAAAAAGTTTATAAAATTCCCTCAGGTTTAAAAAGCAGTAACATCTGCTGGAATCTGAAGCAATCCCTTTTTTATTCCAAAGGGATGACATTATGCTTCATGTGGATTATGTTCCCAGGATAGCAAATATGAAGCTACTTTGGCCAGAAAAAATCGAGAGGCAAACTGTTGATTCCCAAGGACAAATATATATCTGATGATTCTGTCAGCTTTCAGATTTGGTCAGTTTGTCTAACTGTTATGGATTCACTATCTATTTCCAATTTAAAGCAGATTGCAAAGCAGCATGCTTTGCATGCACCATATTTAAGGCGTTTAGTGCTTTGCTGCTTTCTGACAGAGTTACTGTTTTGCTGTAGTATAAATTGACTAGGAATAATGGAGGAATAATAAAAAACATAAGAGCGGATGTTTGTTCTTTGAATTTAATTATAAAAGGCTTAACGTTGCTCAATCATTATTATTTATTGTGTTCCAGCTCCAGCTGAAGGCTATTGTGTGGTTAGGTCTCTCTCTCATACAACGAGCTGTACAGACAATTTCTGCGCATGATTTATATAGGGATATAAAAGAAATTGGGATATTGCCATCAGGACTTGAATACAAGGGGAAAGCCTATATAATTGAACAGTATCTTTACATGAGATGATTTTATAGAAGTGACACATTGCTCCTAAGGTGTAAGCATCTGCATAAAGGCTCTTTGCCAAGTTTGTTCTCCCTTCCTGATTCCATATTGCTCTCCTTTCAGGTTTGGGGATTCCTTATCTCTAGTGGTTGAAACGGGAGAGTACGCCCCTAGCAGCATGAGCTAAAGCAGGGAGAGCTCCTTGGCCTGTGCTTTAATCCCCCACAGTACTGCCAGAGAGTCCATAGCTTTGGTGCCTATGGATCTCACAACGTCAGAAGCACCTAGCGCTGAGCCGGGCTGGTGGGCTGGTTGGCTCCCTGTTTTGGGGGAGCATCGCCGCAAAGCCGGGTGCCCTCTACGGTGGGACACGAGGTGGGCTGAATACAGCCCTGCGCAGCCCAACTGCTTGGTAGGAAGGGCAGGCCGGATGTTTGCTGAGCTTGCCCTGCTCCATCTGGACTGGGTCTCAGGCAGTGCTGCCTCACGGGATTGCAGTCCCCTTTTCCTGACAGAGAGGCCTGTTCCTTGCAAGTCAAGAGACTGCTCTGTTCTCACAAGATTAAAAAAAAAAAGCCAAAACAGGAACAACAAAAACCCCACTTTCTTTTGCTAAGCAACTGCAACGCTTCCAACAATTAGATTTCTGCTACACTTTTTCTGGCATTACTTCCCATATGAAAACTGAAAGAAGCAGTATGCTTTGTCTGTGCAGTCACTCTTAAGCGTTTTATACAAAAACAAAAACAGGCTCTCCCCCTCTCTCTTGAGGATTTTCTCTCTAATACCGTCAAAGCTGCTGTTTTTCAGTGGTAACTGCCTTCCTCACGTGCCTGCAGCTCTCTGCAAATGCCTAGAGGTGATCGGGGGGAGTCTGGCAGGAAGGGCTTTGCTCAGTTGCCATTTTGAGCCTGTGCCACCAAACAGCTGAGCAAAATGCAGGTCGTCCCACCTTAAAGCTGTGTGCTATAGCAACTGCAAACAAACACTATAATCCTTGAACACAAGGGAGAAAGCTTCCCTTTTGAGAAACCCAGCTGAAATTAGAATGGGAAACAACATAAGGGAAGTAGATAGCTTCCTAAAAAGTACATCTGAAACCCACTGGGGAGTATTTACTAGCATTTCCTCTGTGCATTCAGTGGGATTTGCAGAGCTGCCACTCTGATGGAGTATGGACCTCAAATAAGAGCAGGCTGATTTTTTATTTCAGTTGCATTACTGATGTACCACTAAAGGTTTCCACTAGTCCCTGTTTGCAGTTATTTGTCTCCTCTGGAAGCATAAGGTGGATAACAGCTGGAGCTCTTTGGCTCCGTCCCTGTTCCCTGACAGGCTTCACAATTTCTGACCCAAAGGCAGCTGTGCATCAGCTGAAGTGGCACTGTTCCTGTCGCAGTGTCCTCGCCCTTTCCTTTTAATTGTGCTTTTATTAACCAGTTCCAGCCACTGATTGCTCAGGAGTCTGTCAAGCAATGTTTTTTCCTGGTGGATTTTATGCTCCAGAGGCCACTGATCCATCTTTCTGTCTGTCTCAACCACATACCTCCCTGATGCTGCTGTCTAAGTGGATTTATCCTGTAGGGATTCTTTAAAATAACTAGATAGTCAAACAGTCTCCCATGTGGAAGAAGGGGAATGTGAAGTTGTTCAAGTATTTCCTCCTCCCTCTTGGCGAGAGTTGATATGAGTGCTTACAGATATTTTACACCTTCTAAATGAAGTGCTGCTTTCCTGTGGTTATAAATGTCAGCAGCTGACAGTGCTCTTGGTTTTCTTTGCTGGGAAAATTAGCTGGACTGCTATCTCCTGCATCCCAGAGCAGGGCGTGATGACCCCTCTGGTAAAGCACCAAAATGAGGACAAATCAAAGGAAAGCAGAGGCTCTTCACATACTTGGCCACGGCTGGCAGAGGGCAGGGGCACGGCTGGCAGGACGTGGGCGTTCCTCTGGCCACGTCCCCGATGAAGCCGTCCGGGCATTGCTCGCAGTGCTGTCCTGTCGTGTTCCTCTGGCAGTCCTTCAGGTAAAAGAGAGAGGATCGTTAAATGAAGTCGCTGCTTAACTCGGAGAAGAAATCATTTGCTGGAAGACCTAGCCAAGCAGAATAAGGGCTGGTGCCAGACATCAACCCTTCGAGGCATTGACAGATGAAGCCAAACAGACAGATGAAGCTGCTCGTAAGCAGCACTGCTACAAATAAAAATGCTTTGAATGATTACACTCGATAGCCAGCAAGTATTGGCAAGGTGCAGCCCAGGGCAAAACAGGCATGTGCGTGTGCTGGGTGCTGCAGCACAAGCAGCACTGCCTGTTGATGCTGTCACGAGCATTTGGGTGCAGCACTCAGCTCTATTCCATGTTGCATGTGCAGGGGGCATGAACCAAATACAAGGAAGAGTAGCTGCTGGTGAATGCTATCAACAAACCTGTGTCTAGGTACAGGTTTCTGTGAAGCTACTCCTTGGACTTGATGACTGGAAATGAACATAAAGAAATCTGCAGGCAAACAGTGCCTAATGCATCTGTGGCTCTGATGTTTTTCTTCTGAGATGAAATGTGTTACAGCCTTAAGGAATGTTTTAACACAATACATTGTTCTAAGGCTTAGAGGATGTCTGTTCAATGGATGCAAGAGGCAGGAACCTGATATGTCTTTTTTATGCAAAATTGCATTTTCAGTGGTCTTTCTGTGAAACACAGAGCAACTGCACAAAACCTTGCACAAAACTGCACAAAAACTTAATAAACAAATTTCATCTCCACTGTTTGCTCTTTCCAAGGAAATACGATTACTCATGCAGAGTCAAATCAACCACTACTTTATATTGCCAGGGTTCCATGGAAATCAGTCAAGCTATGATAATTCATACTGAATATTTGTTCTGAAATATTTAATGATGCTGGGTACAAAAATGTGCCTCTCACATAATGCCTTCTGCTTCACTGTAAGCAATTCTAAATTGAATTCAGAAGTTCTGCAAGCTGAAATAAGTGTTGCTATGTCATTCTTTTTAGAAGTGGCCACACTGAGATGCAACAGGTTATGTGGGTTTTCTCCTATGGACATGGCAAGGCTGTGGATAATGGCTGTTGAATGCACGGAGAGCAACAAAAAGACACCAGCCTCTTTTTCCACCTAAACAAAATACCCAGAGGTTGTCATCAGAAAAACAAAAACAAAACAAAACAAAAAAAACAGAGCCCAAATTCTGGCTGTCCTGTAGAGTTACTTTTCAAATAGCAGAAAAGGTGTAGAAGGGCTTTTCTTTCTTGCAGCTCTGCAATTACTTTTGCAATGTCCCTGGATCAGAATTCTCCACTTTTACACTCCTTTGTACTGACACGATACAGATGCAAATACCTATGAAAGGCTTGAGGCAGCAAGCGGCAACCTCCCTGGCTACTCTGTGTGGTGTGTATTTGCTGTGTGTACTCATTTTTTTTCCAACTTCAGACCTACAAGCCTAATTACCCTCCCTGGCTACTCTGTGTGGTGTGTATATTTGCTGTGTGTACTCATTTTTTTCCAACTTCAGACCTACAAGCAGGTAATTATGGGTGCTATGGGCTCATCAATGTGATTCCCATCCCTAGCAGGATGACATCGTCTCTAATAAAGAACAAGAATTCTGAGTACATGAATAAGTGTTGCCTGAGTCTAGAATCACTAGTGGAATCACCTAGGTTTTGTGCTGAGGCTGGTGTTGTTCAGTATTCACCTTACAAATAGAGACAAAAAGGCAAGGGATGTTCAGCTGAGAGATCGACAGGCTGTCAAGAGTATGTGAGCCCAGTGTGTAGAGTCACAAAGGTGGTAAATACGAATGGAGAACAGTTGTTCATTCAGGTTGAGCAGCACAAAACCAAGGAGCACTTCCTAGGAGGTGTCTTTTTCAAACTGGCCTTAAAAGATAAGCTCTTTACAGAGAAGGCAGAGAAGTTCTTCAACTTGTTGAAAGGCAGTTGAGAGATGACAGTATTTGCAGTTTCAAAGAGAGACTTGCAAGAGAAATTCATGGCCAATGGGTCCATAAGTGGGTACCAAAAGGCATCAGCAGATATTTAACCTTTAACATTCCTTCATACAACAATTGTGGTTGCTCACGGAGCATAAAACAAATAGACTGCAAAACTATGCAGGTGCAGGTGCTGTTGCCAAATAGCACGTCCTGTTGCCACCACTGGAGAATGAATATTAGGCTGCAGAGTTCTTTTGTCAGGCCATGCTGGGCACATCTTGTACTCCTATGTTCAGAGTTGGCATAGGTGCTAGGAAATGACCTGGGTGCCTCAGCATATTCTCTAGTAATCATTTAATCCCATCACAGAAATCACTTTGTTGTTAGCAGCTGGCAGTCTCTGGAATAGCAGGGAAGCTGTGTGTCCGATTTCAGGCACATTGGGAGTGCTTGGAGAGGGAGCTTCCCCAGCGCCTGCCAGCAGCAAGTTACACTGTGGTCAGAGCAAATGGCACTCTTCTCTCGGTAGCACCAGATCCAGGGTAGGAGAGCTTAGTTTATTAATTAGTTTTCAAACAAGCCAAACCAGATGGGTTGGAAACGGACTTTCTCTTCCCTTCATGGCATGTCCCCTCCTCCCCACCCCCTTAAGCCTTCTCTGCTTTGGGATAAACAATCCTGACTCTCTCAGCTTCTGCTCATATGAGAGATGCTCCAGGCCCCTAATCGTGTGGCAATGTCCAACCTGCTGTCCACCAAGACTTCCACTTCTTCCTCTGCCAAACAACCTTGCAGTTGTTCAGCTCCCTATACTGGTGCGGGGGGTTATTCCTGCCTGACGCAGGACTTTGCACTTCCCTTGACTGAACTTCAAGAGGTTCCTCTCTGACTCCAGGGGCTGGAGCTCCTCTGAATGGCAGCACAACCATCTGGCACATCAGCCATTTCTCCCAGCTTTGAGTCTGTTTGTCTTTTAAGCAGTCTTTCTAATTTGAATCCTATTAAAGCTCTCTATTAGGACTGATTCATTTAGTTCAGACTCTTTTTTATTGTAGGACACTTTGCTTGTGTTGTTGCCTGTTTTATTACCATATGGAGGAGTATGCTACTGCACCAAAATTAATTATTTCTACAGAACAAATGTTATTTGACTAGAGAGCTCTACAGCAGGTAGAATGACAAGGAAAATCAACACAGAAAATATTTATCTCCATGAGTCTTTAAATGGATTAGATGCCAATAGGTGCAGGGTTAAACATTCCCCAGAAGCTTTTTCACAATAAAGCTTGTCATAGACAAGAGAGTACTTAGTATGCACGTAATAGAAGGTTCTTTTAAGTAAAAAGCTCTAAAACGAAAGAAGACAAAAAACTTGGCTAGGTGGAGGAGAAGGAATAGCAGAGAAACTCTGAAGGGTCTTGCAAGAGCACACAAACAACACTGCTGCTGAAGCACAGAATATAAGGCACAAGTGTTGAAGGCTTGTGCAATTTTAGAAATACGTTTCATTTGTCATTATTTAATGAAAATGTGTTCTGAATGTACTGAAAGAGAGATATGACAGCACTGGCAGTGAGAGCGCAAAAAGAAAGGCCAACCTTGTACGTAAAGCATGAGCAGGCTTCACGTGGTCTACATTCAGTTGTGGCCTTTGTTGTACGCATCTTTTTGTCTCAGGCAATTTATTTCACCTTTCTTGCCCTAACAACACATGGGTATTATCAGAATAAATCCACTACTGGTTTCCAAGGCTAATATTCATATTGTGAGGATCACAGCGGGGTAGCAGGGGAGCTGATGTTGCTCCTATATTGTGAGGATCACAGCGGGGTAGCAGCGGAGCTGATGTATCTGTAGTATTTTTCTAAACCGAAGGGAAGTTCTAAGTGGCTCTCTTACCCCAAAGACCCCACTAGCCCAGTATCTGAAGGAAGCATCTTTGTAGTTTTTCTCTATAAAAGTTAGTGATTATGTAAGAGTGGCTTTATCTTATTTAATTAATCAGGGCTCTTGTAGGTACTTTGAATCATACTTTTTCTAGTAATGGCAATGGCTGTATATATTATGTCTCATTAGCTTGGATCTCCAACAAAATTCTGACTACGATAAGCCTATGAGTCACCTGTAAAGACAGGGAGGACACTGCAGCTCTTAAGTGATTCTGAGACCCAAGTGGCCCTGATATGGTGGTTTGAGAAAAAAGTTCTGGTTCTGAACTAGTCAGTCTTGATAGAGAAATAATAATGAGAAAAAAAAATGGAATTCCGTTTTCAGCATTTGTGTGAAGATGAATTTTAAAGAAATCCTTTGCTGCAAGAGTTACAAATAAAGGGGTACCCTTGCTCTCAGCATTCATACACATTTTAGTACAAAAGCCATCAAGTACAGTCGGTAGCACAAGTCCAACCGTGTCTGTTCACAGCCTTTCCTGTCTCAGTGGTTCATTCAAATGTATTCACAAAATTGTTGAAATATGTTTGCTAATATCTGTGTCTACTTTTTTCAAACACAGAAACCCAGTAGACAATTTTTGTTGCTATATTTTGTTTTGCTCACTTGTGGAACAGTGAAATAAAAATTCTGCCAAAGTGACAGTGGTGTGTCTCTTAGGACAGCAAGCACTGAAACTAGTAGAAAACTGCTGCTTGCCTTTGCAGACAACAAAGTGAGACATGGTACAGTTCATGAAACACAGACACTCAACAGCTGTGCAGTTGTGGTATGGCAACTGGGCTTGATAATGTACTTTTTTTAAAAAAAAAGTGAACGGTGTTTTAAATTATAGTAAGTTAAAACTAGAAGCTAAACTCTTTCCGTATACCCATGTTAATATAACCTTTATTTTCACTAAACAATGTCCAAGGCAGAAGTGTCCCTTATTCATGGATACTTCAGGGGAAGTAATCTCGTGTAATAGCAGCCTGGTTTCTAAAGGCTTCTAAACAAGGATGTAGTATGTAATCATTCATCCTCATTACATCAGCACAGCTTGTCGGATGGCAGAGTGGCTGGGGTGCATTCTCCTACTTTAGAAAATGCCTTAGTTAGTCTAACTACTCTGATCTAATGCAGTATCATCAGTCAGGGTAAGCACTTCTGTGTAGGTCTCCTTGTGCTACAGGAGGAGATGTGGCAATGGGCATGAGAGCTGAGCGCCACGTATTTGCTTGGGAAGTACAGCGGTAAATATGCTCCTCTGCTCTGTAAATATGCTTAAGCACAAATAATAATGACAATCTCTTAATCCTCTTCAGGCAGTGGTACTCAAACAACCTTCCCTGCAAATACAACATCTCTTTTTCTTTTTTTTTCCCCATAAATATTGCTAAAAGTCAAAGGGGTGGGAATCTGCCCATCCTCCTTAGATACCTCAACATAAGTGAGGAGAGCTCCTTCTAATGGCCTGCAAAGGCACCAGCTTCACTAATTGCCGTAAGTAGGCACTTGAAGGAGATTATTTCACTGCATGACTGACGCTTAAGTGCCTGCTAGGTTAGGATAGCAGGCCAGTTTTCTGTGTATCCTTTAGGAGAAAGACAGGACCTTTCACAGAGTGGAAGTACTTGTGTTACCCATCTAGCACAGGATGGCATGGAGACTCTCTAGAGCACAGAAGTTAATACTCAGCTGTGCTTTCAGTGAGCTTAATAAAGTTAACAAAAAAAAAAAAAACCAAAAGACAACCAAACAAAATTGCACAGTCTGCAATATTATCTGTAAAATCTGGAAGCGTCCTCAAACAACTGTTAGGATTTATGGTCATTACTTTGCAGTTGAAAATTGTCTTTGCTACCAAAAGACAGAATTTTTTTTAATCTCTCTTTTTTTTTGTTTGATGAGAGGCAGTCTTGTAGCAATTGGTTATGCAGAAAGATGACATAAGAACAAATAAACTGTATAGCTGGAATGGTGCAAATGTTTTGCATTTCTGTGTAGTCTAGCTGTATTTATTGCTGAGCCAGTAGTGATGAACTTGAACATAGACTCAGACTTCCCCAAATCTATGATATGCTCTCTTATCTGAGGTTACAGAACCGGTCAGTATTGCCCATTCTGCAGTGCCTGAATTCATGTGCCTATCCCCAAATAACAATTCTAAAATAAATACTCCAGCAGAATTACTTGAAAGTCATGAGATTTGCATTTTTTTTTCAACTTTCAGCCTGGTGAACCTGCCTTCAAACCTCTTCTCTCCAGCCACTAGGACTGAGGTGCAGTAGCTTTTAGAAGTTCTTATGGAAGAAGGAGATGAGGCTCTAAAAAGATCATTAAATGTTGTACAATTTTTACTGAGGTAAATCAAACTGACAACCTAAAACAATGAGAACAGTGACTGGATCAGCTCCTGATCCAGCTGGGGTCAGGTTACCCCTGAATGTCAAAACAGCAGTTTGTAGGACTTGCATTAGCAAATGAAGTGAAAGCTGGTCAGTACTGCAGACAGGACACCTGGCCCTGCCCTTTCCCATCTTGTGACTTGTCCTGGCCCCGTGCAGGAGGTGCTGCTGAGAGCAGGCAAGGGAGCAGGGGCAGCCCTTGCAGTTGTGGCTCAACTTCCTGCATGTCTGCACTACAGGCAACATGGGGAAAGGAAAGAAAACGATCTCTTCTTGAGGTCCCAGGATGCGTTTTTAGTAGAAAAGTAGGACAACAAATACTAAGGTGAAAAACACACCTAACAGGGAAGGAAATAGCTACATCTGGGGCACTGAGGCTATTAACGCTAACATTCTTGACAACTACTGCATGCCAAAATATTCTGGAGGATGGCTGTGTATCAGCAGCAGACTGATAGCTCTGGTTGCCTTTCCAAGCATAGATCATCACAGTCACCCACATTGTAGACTGATGTAGTCCATCTTTGTAGGAAGAAACAGTGGTTTATGAGCTGCAAGGCCCATCTTGAAGCCCCAGGTATCTAATAAACAAGAGAATTTTGCTAGATCCCTGCTGCTTTCTGCTTGTGGATGGTTGTAGATCCACGGGCAGTTTTCCAGACCTGCCTTGGCAATCATGTGGAACATACTATCCTCTCAGGCATGACTGCCAAATCCATTCCAACCTTTCCACTCAGCTGTAAACCCAAACGCTTAAAAACAAATCACTTCTTACATGACAATATGCAGTATTCTTAAAACTTCCATAAAAGGCTGGAAAGGATTCCAGCAAATTTATCATATTACCGTTGTGACCCTTTGGTCTTTCCTTTTCCACCAAAGTTTTTTTTTTCCTTCTTTTTTTTTGAATGGTCTTTTGACACCCTGTGTAGTACATATTAATCAAATATCCAGGAGTGAGATGATAAAAATTCTCCTGCTGCAGTGTTCTCTCCAGGCTTGTTATTTCTACTCTATGTAGTTCCATGCATTTATGAAGATCTAACCACATAGTAATATTTACCCTCCATTAATGGTAGTAACCTGGAAAGGACAATGGTAACTCCATCTAACCTAGATATCCAGCTTTGTAATTTCTTTATTTGTTCATCCTTCCAATACATTTTACTGAGCTTCTGAAATCAGTGCCACAGGACTTTTTAGTCACCTCAGGTGACCTTCCTTCCCTAGAGAAGGCAATCAAGTGTTTAAAATAGTTGATAAAATCCTGGCCGTTCTGCTACCCACATATGGTGTAAGAATTCATTGCTTTAGACAAATTCTTTCAGCTCTATCTCCCACTCATTTCAGAGTTAACAGACATGACCTCCAGGAAGTTCTGCTCTGGGGCTGCTTCAGGTTGAGGCCCACTGTCATGTCTGAATTTTCAGATTTTGAGCCCTCAACAGAGACACTCTAAAGAAATACCTCAGCTGTGGGTTTTCGATGGGATAAGACCTGGTAGTGGTGAAAGAGGCCAAACATTCCCACATACCTCTGTGTCTTACTGACTAAAAAACCTGACTGTTTTGGCTTTATGCAGGAGAAATGCACATCACTCCATCTGCAGACTGCCATTTGTAGTTCTTAGAATTTAATCCACTTAACATCACATACATGCTTGTTTCCAAATTCAAAAGCTACAACAAAGCTCTACAACAAATGGCTTCCATTTCTTCTCCTTGTTAATCCTGAGAATGTTACATTAACAAGTCCAAAGTCTAAAATCGATACAAAGAATTAGTCTTCCATGTATCGCCAAGGTGTATGACACAGTCACCTAACGATTTTGAAATGCAGCATTATTTGACACTTGTATCATATTGTTGTATTGTATTATATCATAAATGGAGTTTACACTGTGCTGACTACTCTCTTTTCTTCTAATACTTGGGTGATTTTCTCCATTAAAAAGTGGAGAAAAATGGAGTGGCTGTTTAGTTTTAATCGCAAAATCATGTGATTGATCTCTGTACCAGTTTTATGTGGACATCTCTGCAAGAAAGGCTGTACATGCAATAATTTCCCCTGTCTGGTTATCTGATGAGAGTTTTGATTCATTGAGTGTGTCATTCTGTAAGCTTTTAGAGACCTGTGGGGTTGATTTATACACTATGAATAAGGCCGAGAGAAGATTTAAAATGAGAATGCTAACCCATACTTATGTCAGCAGAAATTAAAGCTGTGACTACTTTACCCTAAGGCATCATTAATATGGATTTAATTTTATTTGATTTCAAATTCAGGGCAGAGGCCAATGAAAATTTCATTAATTTGTATGCTGTGGGAAGTACAATCATCAAATTGATTTGGGGGATTTGCATAACATGAAGATCTTAGAGCATTATACTGAATCTGACCCTTATATTTCATCCCTTTTGGAGTAATGTACTTTTTCATTTTCCTATTGCCCTAGACTTGTTCATTTAATCAATCCCTATATTTTAGTTATTATTTCAACTACCAAAAATAATTATCCACCAACTGAATAGGGAGTTACTGTTACTTTCATCATGTCTTCAATCATTCTTAGCAGGGTTAAATTTTTTTTTCATATTTTTTCATATTTTTTTCATATCATTCCATTGTATGTATGTAGCCCTGACTGGATTTTTAGCCAGAGCCATTGCTGTCCTTCTCCAGGCTTTCCAGGAGAAGTGGTCTCTAAGGAAGGGCTGCTTTGTCCATTGATTCTAATGCTGTGCACATCATTAACCTTCAAGCCTCCTCTTCCCAAATATCTCCCATTCTTTCATTTAATCTGTTTATTCCTGCTCTAATCCAAATTCCATCTTTCTTTACTTCTCCAGGCATTTCTTCTCCCAGGCTTTCCCAGGCAAATTTCACTAGTCTTCAGAATTTCCTTGGAGTTTTCCATGTACCCAGGAAACCTCTGTTACTGCAGTCTCCATGGGTTTCTCTATTCTGTTTTATGCTATCATACCTTCATAAACCCTTTCATTCTGCTATTTCCTTGAACCGTGTTCTTTCCCTCTCCCTTTCATTCCTTTTTCCTTTAAGTCTTTTCTCTATTCATCCTTACTCATAAGTAAATGGCCTGAGCAGGAGCTTACTTGAATTCAAGAAACAAACTGGCGTTCATCTCAGTTCTGTCTTTTAGTAACGATCAGTTCAGACAGTCTACTGTCCCAGATAAATATCAGAATCTGAAATACATGGATATATTCAGACTACTTTCTGCAATGTCAGTAACTTTTTTTTGTCCTCAACTGCTGACATTGGCCTTCTTTTTGTATAAGACAGGAAACAAATCTGCTTTTGTATTTGAAATCTGTGGATATAATCCCCTTCCTCTCTCATATACTTTGCTCTAGACAAGCTCTGATAGAGTCATTGGAGGCATACTTTAGCCAAACTCTCTCTCTTCTTCTTAAGCCTTCCATCAGAAGTTTCCTCTTGTCACAGTCCCATGAGAAAAGCCATGTGCATGTGAAATAAGAAAAGTTTGGCATGCCTGGCAGTGTAGGGCCTTTAAAAGAATATCAAAGCAGTAAACCAGTATGTTTTATAGACACTAACCAAACCCAAACACACCGCAACAGCCATGCCAGCTAATTGCCCTTGAGTTGAACAGTTGCGCTGTCTTATTCCCATAGGAATAAAAATGGTAAGAAATATGCTATGGAATATGGCATTATGTATGTGTATAACTACAAACTTGATGTAGGCTGCAGTAATACAAAGTATGTGGAAATTAACAGGCTGTTTTATGAAGAGACAAACTCAGGGCAAAGGTTTGTGACTTGTCAAAAGAAACACAATAAATTTGTTGCAGAAGTAGGAGCTCTGAGCTCTGCTCCTGTTTTATAGGCCTATAAAGACTACACAAATGCCTGGCTCTTCCATGTGTTTCAGACACATCACAAGTATTAACTTCCATCCATTTTGGCGTATTATTGCTCTGATTGCCCACTAGCAATTGACTTAGCTTCACTGCACTAGATTTTGTTCTGGAACTACAAGTGATTGATTTCTAATACTAACCCACAGCTTTTTGTATTAGCTGATAATGAGTGAGAATGAGCACAAGGCAAATTGTGATACTACCTCAGAGTTCAATGTGCTCTTTCCTTGCTGCATTATTTCTACCTCCTCATGTTGTTACTTCTCAGCAGGAGGCTGCCATGCAGTAGAATTACTATGGATAAGACATATATATACACTTACAGAGGTCACTCAGCATCGTAAATTGTTTATATGAAATACAGCACTATGTTCATAAAGGGAAGAATGAAATGTGTTTGAATTTATACATATTTCTTCAGGGGAATGCAAAATCATTTTCATATTTTGATAGATGAAAACCTTTCTCCAGCCCTCACAAATGCTACCTGAATGTTTTGAATCTGCAGAGGTAATTTAGGTGAGTGAGAGTGAAATTTGGTTAGGATAATCTTGTTAATATTTTGATCTTGGCTCTGCTTATGATTGTCCTTCAGCAAAAAACTCCTGTGAGGTTTTTGCAATTGAATTTTGAAATTCAACATTGGAGTTAATAGAAGAGCCACAGTTACTTGGATTTTTCTCGAAAATATTTCCTTCATGTGAAGCCTCATAAATGAAAGGGTTTGGTTATCATTAAAATAAAAAGTCATATCATTCAGTGAGAGACTGGCAGAGAAGATAGAAATTCCTTACCACACAGATTCCAGATCCATCGAGACATCTGTTTGCATTGCCATTGCAGCTGCAAGGAGAACATTTTCCTGAGTTGGTGCGGTAAAATCCTTCTTGGCATCCCTGCATTGAAAATAAAAATAAAGTATTTTCTATACATACGTATTCTGAGAGTTTGGTTTGGCTACGAGGCGGGGGAAAGCAAGAATTACAACTGCTGGGTCTCCCCAGAGTACACTACACAGGCCCGTTTAGTAGACCACACACAGGGCTGAACTTGAGTTTGTTGTTACGCTCCCTGCCCTGCTGGTTGCTTTTTTCCCCTTACACTCTTTAAGCTGTCAGCATTCCTTCATGAGCCTCATTTCCTGTCCCCTGTCCTTCACTGGGTGCCTGCATGACACTGAGGAGCCTGCAGATTCTCACTGAACTTTGTACTATTTAACTAGAAATGATAGTTGGTCTTCAGTAAGGAAGGTATGTTTGGAGAAAAGGAAAAGTTTTTACTTGAAAAAGGAAAGAATAAAGCAAGCTTACTAAGAGCAAACTTTGTATTCACTTTGATGAGCTTTGGATGAGGATCCTAGGCAAGACTGAAACCTCTGTTACTCAGGTGTCACCATCTCACTCTTGTGTAGCCGTCTCTGTGTTATATGTGACGCTATATCTCTGCAGACCAGTGTGTTTTGGACTCTAAAGCTCTTTCTTATCTTGTGTAACTTTTGCAATGCTTCTTGCAGAGCTAATGTGAAGGCCGAGGCACATGATTTAGATCTCCAGACACTACTTGCCACACTCTCTTTTTGCTCTCATTTAGAAAATCTGTCCTTGAGGTGGCTGTCAGAGCTTGAAACATGCCAGGCTTTCCCAGATTACCTTTCTGGATGACTCTTCGGTGCTTTGTGTACTTTGTGGTTCTTGAAGTCCCTTATTCTTGCAACAGGGGGGAAATTCTAGCAAATCAGGAGGGCATGGTCTTACCTTACTTTGCATTAGTGTGAGGTATGAAGCTTCTAATTATATTGTACTGATCTACTTGGAGTTAGATTTGCTTTGCATCTCCTCCCTCATTTTCCTGGGATGCCCTGAAAAAAAATGATGATTTCTCGTCTGTGTGGGCCTATCCATTGCTTCCCATGTCCATTCTGAGCTGTAACATGAACAGAAGGTCTACAGCACTGGATGTAGCACCGTGCAGTGATGCTTGCCCTAGCTGCAAAAACTAGCCCAAGAGGGTTATTGCTAGCCAGACATGCTGTTGGCTGCAGCTATTTAGCACAGTGCTATGGCTACTTTGTTTCTGAGACTTGGGTTAGTAAGTCTTCATGGTGCTGTAGATGCAGCTGCGAGGAGATGGCTAGCAAGAGGCAGTGATGCTGAGATTCATCTGTATGTTAGCTTCTGTGCTCAGGCGTGGATAGGGACTTTTATCCATCTATATCAGCTGTCTGTTTAGAAAATAATGCATCTTATAAGATGACTAACAACAAGCTTTTAAAATTGAGCCTTAAAAATGAGTCATTAATCCAGTCTTATCCCAGCGAGCTCCAAGAATCTGAGATGAACATAAATGGAAAACTCAGCTGCCTTTTCCATTCTTACACACAATATTTTATCTATCTGATTTGCTTTGGAAACACTTTCTTAGATAAAAGCTCCTGAGAGGAAAAGCTTTCATACCATAGCCACACTGGGACAGCAGAAATGCTGTCCATTTGTTCGCTCATTTCTTTCAGTTGTGTAGTCTTAACGCAGAAATGTAGGACTGGCTCCCACCAGACTAAGGATTTCAGCTGAATGATTACACCCCACACTGTGGAAGGAAGACAATTAGTTTCTAAATTGAAAACAGATTCTTATCCCAGTGTCTTTCTTGGCAATATTTCTCTCCACCCATACAGATCTAAGGCGTGTTATGTTCTCCTGATGCCCTTCAACAGGTGGGTGGTCCTATCCGATCCATTAATATCTCCCCCAAAACTGCAAAAACCCAATTTTGCAGTTCTGAGCAGCATCATTTTTGACATATAGTGCTGAATATAGACATTGAAAATGTATGAGTGTATGTAAATGTGCCTATGTAAATTATTCAGTCAGCCATAAATATAATTTGCTTGGAAGTTAAGCTAGAGGTATGTCTGCACTGCAGCCAGAAGTGCAATTTCAAAAGGTGAGTTTTCATGTAGTTAATTAACCTACCAGTGGCAAGTTAGGTCCAGTTCAGTGCAACTTCACTGGAGGCAGCTGTATGGGCAGAGCTGCATGGCCTTCACTGAAGCCCCCGAGAACCAACATACCCCCTTCTGCCTTTGAGCTCTTCGAGGTGTCTGTCTTAGGCTGAGGTGCCTTTGTTATTGTGACTGTCAGAGCCCTTCTTGAAAATGAGATGCAGGCTTCTAAGTCACGAGTGCTTTTTGGAAACATTATCTTCCCATACAACCCAATTCATCACAAGAGCTTGAAAAGTACACATGCTCGCTATTTTAATACACTGCTTTAAACCATGGGTTGCATCAATTTAGACCAGAAATGAGGTATTGACAATCAAGGGTATGAGTGAAGTGAAAATGAGAGGAAAATTGGATCCATATTGCTTTGAGCTCAAAAGTTTTCTCAGGCTCTCTCAATTAATCTGATATATTTTTGTTGCTCCTTGCCCTACTAGTGATAATGGAGTGATCTGTTAGATGTTCCAGGGTGTGAGCCAACAATATATTTATAAAAAGAAGTGTCAGAGTGTCGAGATAATTGAGGGATGCAAATGGCCGAATGTTCTGGGAGCACAAAGTAATTGCACGCAGAGCACAAACAGGTCTGGAAAAAAAATGAAAATACCATCCTTGAAAAATCATTATGTAGGTAGTTGAATGAGCAACATTTCCATCCACTGGCCTTTTGTGAATGGTGAAGACATTAATGGGCCAAAATGGGAGGTCTGTGTTAGCATTTATATCTTTTTAATTATTGGATACTAACTACAGTGACTCTTTTGCCTAAGGGACAATATCTGTTCCAGTGTTCTAGTTCAATCCAAAAAGTTTAATGTTGCTAAACCTTTTATAATCTTGCATACTCTTGATGCTTTTATCTATTTATTTATTTATTTATTGCACCTGGCTTTAATTATTACATTAAAAAAAAAAAACAAAAACCATCTGCAGTGCTGCAAGTGCTATAGAGCCGCTAGTCCAATTCTGTTGCTTCAGACCCTTCTGATGGCACGGGTACGAGATCAGACTGTAGGTGGATGCCGAAACGGAGGAACGGTCTTCTCCCACTTTCATCCAAGTAGTTCCCCTGATTTCACTGTAGCTGCTTTTGATCTGTACCTCAATAACTGAGGGCAGAATTGGCTCCCTATTCCTTCCATGCTACAATGGTTCAACCATGCCATAGTAATTTTTTTTTTGCTGTTTGCAAATAACTGCAGACTTGTTCTTCCCAAAACAGAGAGTTGTGCTGGTAATATGCACAGGCTGTTCTTGTGGTTAAAACTATATTAGCCAACTAGAGGAGGGCAAAAGCATGGCTCCAGGCACTGGCTCAAATCATCCATGCTGTTTAACTGTTCCTTTTCTGCCATGAATTTTCCCTTTGCCAAATTTTGCTCTTGTTTTTGTTGCACAGCACCACCAAAGCACAGCTCAGAGCATGGCATTTGCTCTAGATGTTCCCACAAGGCAGTATATATGGAATACTTTTTTTCTGTAGATATAGACATTATCTGCCATCTAATGCCCAGAATACATGGGATCTTTCTTTAGCTAATGCTGAAACTTCTGAGTTTTCTGTGAATATAAAAAGTGCAAAGGGAGTCTTTCTTTTGCTCAAAAGACACCTTTAGAGTCTTTTATACTCTTTGATATTTCCAGCTTTCTCTGGAGTACTGGGATACATGGAGAGTTGTGGATCCAGGGTTAAATGATCTCCATGATCTACACGGAGTATCAGCTTCCAAGGCACTGATAAGTTTAATTTCCTCTAAGACTGAGTCGTAACTGCCCCGCAGTGTTGCAGTCTCTAGTTTTTGAGAGAGAGGCAAAAGGTTCCCTTCCTGCCAGGTCTAAGAAAGATCCTCAGTGGGTTGCATGCTGTTCAGGTAAAAGGGCAAAGATCAATCATCATCTACTACTATCTAGAGACTTTAAAAGTCAGTTCAGTGCAGCCTGGTCGTACTTGCAAAAATACCAAGAAAGTTTTATCCTCAGTTATGAATACCAGCATTTTGTTTGGAAGTCTGATTTTAGAGTCCAAGAGGCAAAAAAAAAACCAAAACCTTTTTTTTGGTTTTGTTTTGTTTCTGGCAACACATATGCATGTTGATATAGCTAGAGGCTAGACAAATGGTTGTAGCATAATTTATGATATGGTAGCCAAGCCATTGGAACCGTTCCTGAGCATGCTCTTAGCCCAGGGCAAATGAAAATTGTTTTATTTTACTGCTAAATGAAAGAGAGTTAAATAAAGTCTTAATACTTGTCCTCTGGTGTTGGTTGGGAATATACATGGAGATAGCTACTGTGGCTCAGATGACATTATTTTGTTTTGATGGTGCACCAAGTGCATTGGATATACAAGTTCAGCCTAGGTAAAGACCTTTTGTGCATTAGAGTTTACCATATTTTTTGCAGTTCGAGCTGCTCTGTAAAGGCCATAAAAATACTGTCAGAATATATATATATACTCAAGAGAGTCTTAGCACTTTACTGACTCAGGGGTAGCTATGGGGTTTGATGTGGTAAGTTATCTCTCAATAGAAACCTATCTGTGGATAATTGTGACATACATGGCAAACTATTTAGAACCGCAGGACCCTCAAAAGTTCCCACTGCCCTTTTTCCCTTAACCCCTGAAGAAGATAAACTTTACTAGACCATTACCAAAGCTTGGCCTTAGAGCCCAGGGTAAAGAAAATAGAAGAATATTGCTTTCGTGATGTAGCAGGGAATGACATCATGTCAGCCATGTCAGTACATGTCAGAATCAGACATGTGTGAGTAAATAAAACACAGTTTTTAATGTGATGATGAAAACAACTGGACAAATTGCTGGGTGGGGCTATGGATTTTTCATTCCTTGATAGCTTCAGATCAAGATGCCATGCTTTTTCTGGCAGTCATGCTTTAGCTAAACAGAAGTTTAGAACTCAGCATAGGACTAATTCCCTGAAACTCTGTATTGTTTGCTATACCACGGTGAATAAATAATCTAAATATCCTCCACTGGCATTTAAATCTGTGGGTCTATAAAAGACACTGGTTGACGGGAAGTGCATGGTATTGCCATGGAAACAACAGACATCTACTCCTTGGGGGATATTTTCAAAACCAAAGCAAACATACTTGCCTTTGTTTATATTTTTATGAGCAGCATTCGGAATTGGCAGTCCCTGTTCTGAGGCCTTTTGAAGATTGTTTGCTTAGGCCAACCAGAGATAAATAGCCTACTGCCCTTCCTAAAAATAAAAGATATTTTTCTTCTTGAATCTCTCTCAGTACTTCATGTAATTATTTATTGGAAATAAGAACAGTAGACAAACAACTGCCACCTGGCCCATGATAAAAAATCCATCCTCTACAGTTGATGCCATTCCAAATCTCTCTGTTTTATTTTAGAGTTGATAGGACTCTTTTCTGAAGAGTTTCATAGTCCTTATCATGTGTAACAGGGACTTCATGTTCAGAAGTACTCAATT
>NW_010583017.1:76396-90583 GCF_000705375.1 Tinamus guttatus | reverse complement strand
AGATTGCGGAGGAGCCCTCGCCCTGGGGGCAGCCCTGCTCGCACAGCTGGGGCCGTGCGGGCGCAGGGGCATCCTGGCCAGCAGCCTTCACAGCTGGGCAGTACGGGCGCGTGCAGGAAGCCCAAACCACAGCGAGGTGGGAGTCAGCACAGTGCAGAGATCCACCTGGGAAGAAGCCAGCTAGACTCCCTTGGGTATGGCCTAATTGCTCTTATACTAAAATCTATCCAAAGTAAGGCAGCTGTGCCTCTTGCTCTCTATTGATTGTAAAGGAGGCCTTGGAAGACTACCTCAGGAGTAGGCTTCTGTACTATAGAAGTATGGACTCCATATGAAATCCAGGAGAGATGAATCCTATCCCATGTGTCAGGTGTGCTATGATGTGTCCAGATCACAGCTGCTGTGGCATAAGTTTGGCCAAACTGCCAGACATCCTGAAACTCTGGAAGAGTACAAAAGCACCTGGTAGTCTGTTCTCCCAGAAAGCATGTTTAGGAAAATTGGATATATCTAAAGGCCCAGGCAATTCTGTTTCTAAGTTTGACTTCACTTGCTTCTGGCCAGTTCACAGTGCGATCATGGAGGTTTCCCTTCATCTGGGTAGAATCTCCTGTAATACTTACAGCTAGCTTTTCAAGGGAGCTGTTTTACATTACCCTGCACTACTGCCACCTTTTCCAGAGTATAGCTGTGCACTGAGTCTCTGCAGGTAAAATATTTCCAGCCTATCTCTGAGATCTATTTTGCTCCACTTGGGGGGCAGAAGACATAAAGATACATTAATACCTTTGGAAAAAGCTATAATTCTCAGGACGAGTTTTAAAATACCACTGGACATTTACTAGTTGAAAGCTGGTCTCATTGTTGACAGTAAATCAGTCCCACTTTAACTTGGTGGCTTTGGACAACATGGAAAAATATTTAGAAAAAAAGTCTGTAAACAATTTTATTAAGACTTATATTGCCATTTGATATACTGGGTACTCACTGCAAATAAGGTGACTTTAGTTCTAACCCATGCCTGTGTGGTACAAGATTATCCCATTTTACTGAGCAAAATTGACTTCTGCCATCATGTTAGTGCTGTCCTGTTCATTTCCATCTCAGCTTGTCAGTGAGCAATATAGTTGCAAGTGGGCAGAGTTTCTGTGGGTGACTTGAACGATCTGCAGAGCTGGTGATTGGAATAAAATTCCTCAGACAATTACTCAGCAAAGTCCTTTGGTTCCCTCCAAGAGACATACATTTTGCTGCCCTAGAATAAACAATAGGCAAATTGTTCCAATAAACAAAGGGTTCGACTCCATGTACATCTTAGCTTAAAATGGTTCTGGGTGGGCACAGGTTGTATGTTTTATAATGCTTGGAAAGTGTTAACTAGGTGATAACAAAACAATGATCTTGACCTCAATGATCTTGATGGTTACATGAGTCTAATTCTAGTATTTTATTCAGTAAGAAAGTACCAAGAGCACCCACATGCCTCCTACATCTGCTGTTCAGTTCGTGGCATAATTGAATCCCAGTCCTTTTAAGCATGGGATCCCAGTTGCAGAGTGATGGACGTTTGACTGGTTTTCGTGCTCCCTGGGAGCAGAGTAACAGACAATTCAAATTCCTCAGCCATTTGCCTGGTTCAAAGATATGTATTCATAAGCCCAGGCACAAGGATTTAGTTCTTCTTGAGTCTGCTGGGAAACTTGCTGCAAACAGAAAGAGCTGTAGTAACACTGCGACCCGCTGTCCTGACCTTCCTGCCTTCTGTGACCTGCAGGAGAAACCCTTCCACACTTGGTGCCAAGAAGGAAAATCCAGCAGATACACAGCACACGCTGTGTGCAGCTGCAGCTCAGCGCAGACGTGCAGTACTGGTGAGCTGGAGCCCAGCACTCAAGAGCCCTGGGTTTTTCCCCTTCTTACGCAGTAGACATTCAGTGCCAAATGGTGAGGTGCTTAACTGCTTGAGGTTAAATTCTGGCTCAAGCATTCAGCATCCCTTGCTTTTAGGAATATTGAGAAGTGGAGAACTGCAGAGGGGATCACAGAAGTGTTTGGGTCCCTAGAGATGGGCAAGGGTTACGCGGGGGAAAGAATAGAGCTGTATTTGCTCTGCAGGATTCTGGTACTGGCTCAGACGTGCTGCTTGTTCCCTGAGTCACTGGATGGACTCAAGTTCACATGGAAACCTATGATCTGCACTTGCTGTGTGGGGTCAGTAGAGAGAAAAGTTTGCATACATTCCCTTCTTTCTAAATGCAGAGGCCAAATCCACTGGGGCCATCTGAGGCTGAGTTTACCAGACTAATTATTAATTAATGCCATGGTTTGCATAGACCATGTGGATATGCCTTTAAGTTATGAACATGAAACTCTGCTTTCGATATGGGATTAATTTCCACAAAGTGTGGTCCAAACCTCACGTCTATCCCCTATTCCACCCACCTATGCAGTGTGGGATGGTCTCATGTACTATGTCATACCCCAGACTTTTGAACTTTTGTTTATGAGGGACTCACTGGGGCTTGTTCTCTGGCTTTGGATGCTGTAAACACTTTTGTACCAAATATCCACTGCAGTCGAGGAACTCCAGTAAATACATTTTGGGATGAATTTGACTGGCAAAAGTTAGGACTGTGCTGTTTTTGATATCTTACAGTAGATCATGTGACATGTCTGAGCAGCGTGCATCAGCGTGCCTTTTCTATCTGGCCTAGCTTGCCATGAGTGACTGTCTTGCCACATTCTATAACTAGGAAATAAGACATCAATGGAACTCAGTATCAGATCCTGAAAAAAAAAATTCTATATGCTCAAGTTCCTGATTTCCAAAAGCAGAGCAATCACTACTAATGTCATTAAAATTGTGCTTGTAATATTATTTAGTGTTGTTGCTCTTCCTCATAACTTTGTCTTCCTCTATTCCCCCGATGAACACCGGACTGTTGACAAGATTACTGACAATGTGTAATGAAGCAGAGCAATGCTTGTAGACTTGCTTCGAGTTTCCTCAAAAGCTTAGTGAGCACTTGTTACAGTGAGGGTTTAGACAGTATGCTCCCATAGGCTGAGTTATATATAGGGAGGCATTAATGAAATCCATAGCTCCTCAGTTTATATTTATAGCACACATTCACTCCAGATTTCATTTATTCGTTGCCTTTTAGTCCAGTTTGTATTACATATCTCTTTGGACGATGACTGGTCTTGAATGTCATACAAAACCAAACAGATGGGATGACTACTCGTTGGCCCATCCTGGGGGGAGGCCTCTCTGGTTCTCTTGAGTTGTTTCTATTAATGGCATATCCGAACATTATGCTGGCATATTTCCAATCTCCAGATGCCTTCCCTCAGCTCCTGCAGTCCTTCTTCTCTGCTTATTCTTGTGTCCTCTCTGTACTACTTTCTACTCTTACTCTTATCCTCTGTTTTGCCTCTTAGGCTGGAGAAGAGGACACTCAGGGCAAACCTTATTGCTCTCTACAACTACCTGAAAGGAGGTTGTAGTGAGGTGGAGATGTATCTCCTCTAAAATAACTACTAACAGGACAAGAGGAAATGGTCTCAAGTTGTGTTGGGAAGGTTCAGGTTAGACATTAGGAAAAATTCATATATGGAAAGAGTAGTCAAACATTGGAACAGGCTGCCCAGGGAAGTAGTGGAGTCACTATCCCTGGCAGTGTTCAAGAAATGGGTAGATGAGGCGCTTAGGGACATGGTTTAGCAGGCACGGTGTTGAAGGGCCTATGGTTGGACTCAATGATCTTGAAGGTCTTTTCCAACCATTATGATTCTATGGTGCACTTGGATCTAGTCACTCATCCACTTTATGACATACACTTCACCTATGGTGTACTAATACCTTTAGAGCAATAGATTCATTATATTAAGCTTGATAAATTGAAATACTGCTTCAGTATACTGAACAAATGAGGAGCTTATCATCTTGTCTCTGCAGAGTAGCACCTCTCTCCCTAACTATGGTCATAAGGGTACTGGGACACAGCAAAACACATTCTTCTCTCCTCTCTTGCATGACCTTGAGCACCACTCTTCCACTTAGTTTCTCCAACTGTAAAACAGCATAATGACCATAGTCCTCTTTTGGAAAGGGCTTTAGTACATCCTGATGCATAAAAGCACTTAAATTGACAATTACTTGAATATTTTTTACTATTATAATTTGCAGCCATGCTTTCAGGCCATTTTTTGAATTATCTTCCTAATCAGTAGTATCTCTTTTTTTGGAGCCAGGGAAATTTTCCTATTCTTGGACAATGTACACAATGAGGGTTTTATGTTCCTCTGTGTTGGTGTCTAATCCAGGACAGTATCCCGTGAAAACGGCCTGCATAACTTCCATTAGCTCTAGTGTTCACAAGACAAAGTCCCTCCATGCACTGAGTGTGGTCCACAACTGTGAATAAGTCAATAACTTGGTGTCTTTTGAGAGAACTGGTCAAAACCACTAGGAATTTCCCCACAAGGGCAGACATTTCTGGTAGTCTTAACTGGCTTTTTTCAGATGCCTGCAGTAAATATAAAGCTGTTGCCACATCCAAGACTTCCAATGCACTTTTAATCCCACGCTGGAAGCACTTCTTTTTGGCTTCCAACTAAACTACCAGCTTTTAAGTAAGTCATTTGTTTACTTACACAGCACTTCTTGGCATTGTACCATCTTTCTCTTCCCATCTTTTTTTGTCCATCTTTGCTAAGGAATTGTACTGTGCCGTGGTATTTAAGGGCAACTTTTACGAGCAATCTGCAAGGCTTTACTGCCAAAGCATATCAGATATGTGAACAGGGTTAGTCAAAGAGGGCAGGGAGAAGGAGAAAGAATTAAAAATAGACTTCAGTATTAAAATTTCATGTGAGAATGTAAAGCTAACTTTGCAGGACAGCATTTAAGAGATTTAAGGAAATCCTGCTTTCTTCAGTTCGTAAGTGGTAGGAAACATGAATATGGAAAAATCTATTTGATACAATAAATTATTTTGGTTAAAATATCTTTCAGGGCAATTTCATTTGATTTTGTTAGAAACAATGATTAAAAGATGTTTTTGTTCTCAAAGAAACAAGTGAAGGCTTGGAGCTCTACTAAAAGAACAATTAGCAGTTCCCCCTTGTGCTCCATTGCTTCTGCTGAAAACGTCCCCTTTTAACCTGCTAACCTGCCCCATTCATTTCTCTTTATTTGCTACATGTGTCTTTTTAGACCATAACTTGGAAAAGAAGGATTTTGCAGTGAGTGCTTTCAACCATGAAGTTAAAATATATCTGATTTTACAATGCCCTGGTAACGCCCTTTCTAAGAAAGGTCATGCTTCACTTCAAGTTATCATCTGAAGAAATCAATGCACTTAAAATTCCCAGGCTTTGGGGAGTAACAAATTCAAGACTTTCTTTGTGCTTGAATCTCTAAATCCCGATGAAGTGACATTTCAGTGAGATCTTTGTCTTTCTTTGCACAATGACATACTCAGAATTTAGCAACTTAGCAATCAGCCAGCCATACCCTGTCGTCAAACGCTTTGCAGAGAGAGATGCTCTTTAGCTAAATTTATCTGGGCTTTGAAGCCTGACAAACCTAGAGAATTAAAAACAAACAAGCTTGCTCACCAGCTTCCCCTTAGGCCTCCTCTCTCTATTTATAATTTCTATAAGCCATCATTACCTCCGCTCTACAGCATCAAATTCTTCTGAACTAGAAAGGTCACAGTCTGACTGTTATTACTGGAGATATTAATTCTGTGTGTGACATCAGAGTGAGGCAGTTAATTAGCCTAGTTAATAGGACAGTGCAGCTGTTAGAGAGCTGTCTGTATGCAGAAAGCCACTGCACTATATTCATCATTTCAAGGGCAGAAACCACATGCAAATCAGTCTTTTACAAATATAAATTTATTTTTTACTTTATAAACATTTTGGTGAGGAACACATTCTTTAGCTCACTCTCCCAATCAATATTCATGATAGATTTTATAGTAAGCACTCTCGTGTAGACCATCATTAAATTACGTTATTTCTCCCCTAAATTTCTGACATTGCTAGTTGTGGAGTATTTATTTCTCCCAGTGCTCCAATGATGTTGCAAATTGGGAATTAACAAGAATTGGTAAAGAGTTTTGGGCACAAGGCTGATAATCTTTTTCTTTATCTACTTATCTTGACAGGTATTTTAGTTCCAATTATGTTTAATGAGATTAGGGACTAAAACAACTACATGAATTACACAGTAAAAAGCTTTCTGTTTTTTTACTTAGCTTGCAAGTAAACTCAAATCTTGGCTGCCGAAATAGTAATTCAGTGAAAAAAACAGTGTTACATACACTTATTTTCTTAATTAAATTCTGAGATGAGGTATGGTCAATAAAAATTCAAGCCTCCCTGCATGAATTTGTCATAGTTCTGGACAACTGAATCTAATAATGAGGTTTTCTGCGTAAGTGATATTAAATGTTTATTAGAACTGAAATGCTGCCTTTTTAGGAAGCTCACTAATCTGGATCTCCAAGCCTTAAAAAAAAATAAAGCAGTGCTGCTATAATCCATAATCCTTTTAAGTAAATGAATATTCACTGGGCAATGAAGCAACTGAATGCTTGTTTTCTCTTAATAGTGCCTTTCTCCTGCTCACTCTGCACCAGTCTCAGTATTGTCCCTTTCTCCCCATGTCCCTGGTGATGCCCAGCGTGGGAGGAAAGTGCTGCAGCGATTCTGGAGCCACACGATGTCTGGCCAGTCAGCAATTGCTAACAGAAATACCTAATGGCAGAACTTTGCCTGTTTTTCCAAGCAAGCAAGCAAGAACAAAACACTGTGAGGTGTCCATTATTTTTATATATTGAGGGGTTGAACTCTCCTCAGAATTTACTGAAAATCTCTAATTGCCTTAAAGGCGGCAAGACAAGCTCTTAATAACAGAGTAAGTTTAAAACATCTCTTGTTTTACCTCTGACACTTAGGAATACTTTTGTATAATTTGAGGAGCTATCAACTCATCAGCTTCTTCAAATTGTAAGCTTATTTTTATTGATCATAAAAAAAGGGAGTGGGATGGGGAGGTCTTCTTGAGGTTTTAGTCAAAAAGCTTGTGGACAGCTAAAACTAGCAGGCCTGAAACCAGGTGCTCTGCTTCTAGATAAAATCATCTGCTTGAGCATGCCTCTATGTAAACCTGACAGAATAACTGCGCTTCCTGTGAAAAAGAAGTAATAGCTGAAAGCCAGACGGCGTAATGTTGAGCAACGTTATCTCTTACCTTAACTAGGTAATTGTATTTAATTTTGAAAAATTTTCCTGGGCTGAAACCATTTTCAGACTGTTATTCCTTCCCCAGTCCGGTGGAAAACAAAATGCCATTCAGCTGTGATTTAGAGATGGGTTTGGATCCAACATAAACATTTCTCAGCTAGGCATTCACCATAGAAGTGCATAGTCATTTTTTCCATATACAGTGGGAAAGGCAAAGCCTCTGCTTAAAAGGCATTCTTCTCCAAAAAGGGGAAGGGCTAAAAGACTTTAACTGTCTGCAAAGCTGGCTAAAGATTGGAGATTAGTTCCAGCCTCTTCTTTAATGTATTTATTACTGCATCCATCCACTAAGCATAAATCTTACTGTTACAGACACCTGCTGTTGCACATAGAAGTTCTGCATTTGGAAAGGTAGTTATTTACAGGAAAAGGGAAAATAATACTGCTTTGTTTCTTCATTAACCCCTCTGCCTAGACCCCACAAAATATTCACATGAAATGTGTGTGCTGAGTCATACTTTCATCACCTAAGTCAGCCACATGACTGAGACATAATCAGTTGACAACCACAGCAACCCAGAGATTTCCAGATGGGAGACCAAAATTTTCAAGGGTTAAAAAATACAAGTTGCATCGAAAGCAGGTATTGCTCTGCTCATGAGAGTGTTAAAAACTGAGAGGATAAATCTGAGGTATGTCAGCATGGGTGACTGAAGTTTCCTTTGATTTCCCTTGTGCAACCTCCCTAGCATTTGTAGTATTTCCCTGTTCAGTTTTGCTATAACATTATGCCCAGGAGTGGTAGATGACTAGTATAAGAATGGCAGTGGCTGTACTCTGAGAGTGAAGGTGTTTTCAAGTCAGACAGGGCTAGGGAGAAGGGATAGCCTGTCCCCTGTACTCATTGCCCTTCTGCCCATAGCTTGTTTCATCATGGATGTGGCCAGGTAATGAGGAAATCAATTACTTGGCTTGAAAAATGGGAAGACTAGATAGACAGGAAAAAACACTACCAACCTCTTTCTTCATGTCTCACAAAGATTCCTTACTTAAGCCTCCATTTCCAGCTGCCTTAAGAGTAATTATCTGGTGCTGTAGTGATCCTGTAGAGCCTCTACAGAGAATCCTCTCCATTGACAGAAGAGTGGGGAAGCCACTGCATCCCTGCAACAATCTGGGCATAGCACATATATCCCTTCTGACTTTGCACCATGTCTAGACCTTCAATACCCGCCAACTTCCCTGTGAGTGATCTGTGCTAGGTGCTAGTGCTCCCAAGCCCTCTCCAGCCCTCTACTGTCCAGGCTGTGCTAGCTTTCAAGAGCACCTCCATGTGTAGGATATAAGTAGCTCAGGGGGAGCTTCCTATATCTTATCCAGCCTACTCATATATTTTGGTATTGGGACAGATTTTCTATGTATAAAATGCTTGTTTACACAGAGGAATTTGGAGGAAGGATCGCTGGAGCCAGGAAAGGGAAGCACAGCTCCACTTCACTACAGCAACAAGGACTCATGAACAGCAGGCCCATCCAGGCTGGCATCAAAATCCACAACGGGCGGCCCTTGGTGAAAGCGGCCTTGTCTCAGCCTTGGCTGAAAATAGGTCTGCCCGTTTCTTGCCACATGGGACTTCTTTTCATGCAAATGTTGCAGGATCTATGTATGCATCCTGTGTAAGAGGGTAACATATTACTAAACTATCTGGACTTGATCTGACTTAGTTGCTACTTCCTTATGCTCTTTTTTCCTTTTGATGACAATAGTGAAAGGCCAAATAAGTTCATTTTTTTTCAGTTTTTGTTAGGATGACAGTATTAAGCAAATATTCGCACCTCTCCAATCTTGATTAAAATGGCTCTTTTTACAGATCATATTGCAAGTTGATCAAGCAGATAGATTATTTTTATTCATTAATTATTAAATTATGTTTAAAATCAACATTTTAAGTGTGGCTGGTTCTCTCCATACTGCCTGGCTTCCATATGCAAGGACCTATGCAGTAACATTTTAGTTCTGTTTAGAATCTTGTAAACTTGGCATAGTAGTTTCTAATTTTTTTTTCACAAGCTTATGTTATTCTTTATCTCATATTTGGTGTCTTAGTAACTCATGATTGCCAGTCTTTTGGCACTGTTTCTTGATGGTTTGTCTTAAAAAAATCTGGTAGTTTTGAATAATTTGTTTTAAGAAAATAACTGTCTAAAGAATTGTGCAATACAGCTATAAAAGCAGGAACAGCAAAGGCAGACCCTATTTATTTCATTTTTATCAAACTCTGCTTGTATAGACAAATGTATTCTGCATGCATCCTGACTGGAACATTTTGAGATCATTTAACGACAAAGATTTATAATTAAAAAGCAGGGAGATATTCAGCATTATTCAGCAATTGTTGAGTCTCGCACTAGGATGTACAGTGCAAACATCCCTAGCTGACGGTAGTGTCTGAAAATGAGCTGGGATCCGATCCAAATTTTCAAGAAGAGCAATTAAATTGTAACAACCAAATGTGTCTATATTTTGATGCTTGAAATCTATGTCCAGAAGCAACTTGTAAATCTTCAATAACTGGTTGCTTATTACGCAGAAACTACACCAATTTTGCACAACTCTTGAACACAAATTGTAGGTATTTGTTTCCTCTTTAAATCAGGGCAAGTTCTCTTTTCTTCAAAAAACATTTCTTTTAGTGCTTTTCATGCCCCTTAGAAAAACTGGACCTTTCCTTCTGTCAGTGCTTCCCATGCCATGAATAAGAGTGAGCATGAAATGCCTTTTATTGGTTCTCAGAGCCCTGAATAAGCTTTGGGGCACTTAGCTGGTGCTTGCCCAAAACTTTGTGGGAACAAGCTACAGCGGAGTTTATCTTGCATTTTTTTGGTGACTGTGCTTTAAGTACCTTCTTGAAATGGAGAACATTTCCCACTATCCATCTGATCTGTCCTTTGGTTCCATTCACTGCAGCCTCCAATGTTTTAAAAGGTTTGGGATCTGTCAGCTCTTATCCTAGCATCTGATTTCCATTAAAACCTTGATGAGAAACTTAAGCTGGAATCCAAACATCTGCAGTTAAAACTTCCTCCCCGCTAATAGACGTTTCTCAGAACCTAACCTTGTTACACCAGAAAGAAACAGCAGCTAGAAATCCAAATTGCCCATTATGGGAGTTAACCTAACATAACCTTAAGGAACTGAAAAGAAGTTATCTAAAGATCTGCTTTTTCAACGGTGGATGTCTTTTACTTTAAAAGAATACAAAAATTTCTGTCAGGCTAAAACCGTTTTTGGCTCACACCTCAGGATTAGGTCTTCTTGCTTCTTTTAGTACTGGTTTGTTTTGAACAGATTAATACCGCAAATAAGGAGCAAATTGGGCTTTCTCTAAACAGTCTGCAAGATTTTCCATTCCATCTTTTATGGGGGAAGGGGTGAAGGCAATTTGGTGATGGTTTGAGATCTTTGTTTACAAGAGACTAGAACTTTTGAATGCTCTATCTTAGATTATTTAATTTAAGCCATTATACAGAGGCGAGTTTGTCAGGCAATCTCTGCTAATTTGTGTTTATCACCTTAGAAAACCAGAAAGAAAGCATCTGAAATATCAATATTGCTTTTGAAAAGTTAGATCAGCAGCTGCCAGCAGAAGTCAGGTGGGAAACGATTGTCAAACGTCATTTAAGGCACAAGATTCAACAGTTAACTTCTATCTCTTACTGTTGCTTATAGTAAAATGACTAAATTTGCCTTGACTATGATAATTATTTCCTTTTAGAGACTACTTTTCCTCTCTGACCTTCCCCTGAGATAAAAACACTGCTACCGAACACAGTTTTCCTCTTCTATCCATCCAGCAATATCATGCCTTCCTTCACTCTAGGAATTGGCTTCCTGCCTTATCCCAACTATTTCTGTCTTTTCTTTACCCTTAAGACTATAATCTAATTCTTGATCTAATTTTTTCCTACCCTTTGTCTTCTTTCTGCTTTAGTTTGCTTCCTTTCCCATCATTTGCTTTATTTCCCAGAGAGGACATTCGAAATGACATTTCTTGAGAACATATCTTTCTTGTCCTCACAGATTTTTTTTTTTGCTTTTCTTCTACTAAAGCTTCCTGCACTGATCAACATGGGCTCGCTGAACCTCCTGTAGTCAGAATGAAATGAATTTAGAATAGCCGTCTTCTGGATGGCTCATTTTATGCTGGCTTTTATACTAACTTTTATACAGGCTTATACTCATTTTGCATTAAAGTAAATGACTAAACAATGTGAATGGGAATGATTTATCATGTTCTCTAAAGTTTGAACTCTGGCCCCATTGTTTATTTTCATCTAGGACTTTAGACTCTTAATGTTCCTGAGGAACTGTGCTCCTATTTGTGAACAATCTTCAGCCATACAATTAAAATCATCATATCATAGGAATTGGCAAACGTTGAATGGTGACACAGTGGATCCAGGTCCAAATGATCATACATGACCTACTGCTAGTTTTAAAGGCATGTGTTTGATAACAGGATATAACTATTCTCAAAAGCTAGTTCTGATTTTCAGTCTTGTCTCTGTGCCTTACCAAAAATAGAAATGTCTCTCTACCAGTCTTTCCTTCTGCCGTGTTTAAGCTAGTGCATGAAACGTGAGCCTACACCTGACAAAGAAATCTAATGATTGCCACTCAGCTTCTTATCTTTCATTTGAAATTCGACTGTCAGTTTTACTGCTTTCATCTCTGATTATCTTCCTTGCAAAATATTCTAGTCTTTCTGTTTTTATAAAATCAGTCTCGAATCCAATGCCGCCAACTGCATTTGGGTTATGCTGACACGTTGGGTCCAGAACTTTGTGCTCACTTCCCTTCTCCCTCCCATCTCCCATGTACATCACAATTTTGGTTCTGTAACATCTTCTCTTATTGCATTTGTGAGCCAAAGAATGTAATCGTCTTGAAACAGGATACAAGCAATGTGGGTACTTCATGGAGTGTTTTTATAATGGTCTGCCTCTTCACAGAGAATCTGATACAACTGGATAAATTGCTCCGTGCTTAATTACCTTAAAAGTTAAAATTCATGAATAATTTTACTTTAAGCTTCCATTTCCAGGTGTTGTGTATATTAGGCCTTCACTTACTAGACTGGGGAACTTGTTAAATTTTTGCTGCTTGTGTAAGTACTTATACAACACGACCAAAGGTTTTTACTTAGCGTCCTTCTGAACTAAACAGATTTGAGTTCTGGAATCTCTCAGTTGTCTTTAAACTCTTAACACTTTAATCCTTCTCATGATACTTTCTGAATCATTTCCTTTAATTTATAAGCTTTCTTCTTGAAACACAGACACAGAGCTGAATACATTAGTCCATGATGGTTGTATCAGCTCTAACTTTGAATGTAGTGTGGCTGTTATTTTGTATAGAATGTAGTCCAGGAAATTTAACCTAAACTTTGTGCCTCAAGCTTTTGTTGATTAATGAAATAGTCCTGAAGTGAGTACCCAATGTAGTCTTCACAGAGGAAGAGGCTTCTCTAGGGCCTCCAGGTGTCTCCATTGAACATGCAGGGATTTTAGGCATATACTTGAATATTGAGCCCGATTAAGATTTGGCAATTTTTTATGCCAAAATTAGGTGCTGTGGATCCCGTATAAATACTGCTTTACAACCAAGGCGCCAATGTACTTACTCTGTATGTTAACCAACAGAGATCCAAGCACTCACCTTGCACCGATTTTCCAGGACCCTCCCGGAAATGATTGCTCAGTATGATCCTATACTTTGAGACCAACCACTAAAACAGTTTTTAATCCACATAGAGTACATTATTAATTTTGTATTCTTCCAAAATGTCCTCTGAGGTCAAACTCAATCCCGTGCTCTGTTGTATGAGTGGGTACAGCATATGAGTATCGTATTCAAAAAGTAGTTAGTGCTCTTCCCTCTGCTACAAAGAGGCTTTCATTTAAATCTAAGGCCCAGGAAAATGCCACACTTACTTACATTATTTCTGATCTTTTTAAACCACATCTACAAATTCCTTAGGATTGCCAAATATAGGAAAGAAAGAGGAGTGGAAAACCAAGAAATATTCACTGGTATGTTTGTTTACATTAGTTGGGGTCTCCTATTTTTCTATAGGTTCATAACATGGTACTCTGAATAGGATATAAGAACATTTCACTGGGTATAGGTCAGAAACTCCCACCAACTCTGTGTTGGACCTTTCAGATTTCTGAAGACATTAAGTGGAGCAGAACGCTATGCAGGGCAAATACCGTCTGCCACCTGTCCCACACGCTGAAAAGTCGTGATTTCTGACTTTCCTGATGTGTTCTCTGGCTTTATGGCAGTGTGTTTAACTTTGTGGTTGACTGGCACCACAGTCCACTATGAAGCACTATGTACAGCGAGTCTGCGGTTCTGTAATTCTGCCTCACAGATCTGCTGCCTATATAATTTGGCACTATTCAATGTGACTAACAGCCTCTGTCTGCCTGGGAGAATTATAGGCCTGAGTCAATATTTAGACTAAGGAGTTGAATCAAACAGTGCTGTGTAAGGGAGTTTATACTGCGGTTCAGTGTGAGCTGTGGGCTAAGAACTCAACCCAGAAAAGGGCTAATTTAACACTGCTATGGTAAGTCCTGTTCCCAGGGTAGGTGGGCTGTGGACAGGGGAAACTCTGCGAGGGGTGGAGGAAATGTTCCTTCTTCAGGTGAAAAACCTTCAGACTGTCGCTCTTTGGCCACTACATTAGCCTCTGGATTTAGAGCAGGCTTTCCTGGCTCCCGCTGCCATTGATGTACACGAGTCTACAGGCAGCAGGTGCAGAGCCTTCAGCCCTATCCAAATAGAGCATCCTCCTGTGCTTCTCTGGAAACTGCCCCTATGGTGGGCCCTGGTGCACGATAGGGAAGTGAATCTGTAGGTAGG
>NW_010583017.1:0-69005 GCF_000705375.1 Tinamus guttatus | reverse complement strand
ATCAGTGTCTATAAGTACCTCGAGGGAGGCAGTGAGGAGGATGGTGGTGGCCTCTTTTCACTGGTGGCCACTGACAGAACTAGAGGAAACGTCTGGAAACTGAAGCATCAAAAGTTCCACAGGAACTTAAGGAAAAATTTCTTAATGGTGAGGGTGACAGAGCACTGGAACAGGATGCCCAGAGAGGTTGTGGAGTCTCCTCTGGAGATCTTCAAAACCTGCCTGGATGTGACCCTATGCTGTCATCTTTAGGTGATCCTGTGTGTGCAGGGGGGTTGGACCAGATGACCTCTAGAGGTCCCTTCCAACCTTAAGCATTCTATGATTCTATGATTCTATGGACTGGCAGAGATTATGTGCCTGTGCTGTGTAATCTCAGATATGGGATGGGATCACATCAAAATGGCAGAGTGCAGTAACAATACTTTCTCCCTCTATTTTCCCAGTATTCGCTCCCCCTTTTTTTTTTTTTTAACAGTTACTCTTTTTTCTGCCTTTTAACATTTGATTTTGATTCACTGTGATAGGTGCTAAGATTAGTGACAAAGAAAGGGAAGAATTGAGTGGAAGATGTATTACAAATAGCTTATTCTAAATTAACCAATCTCAGGCTATTGTGTGTTTTGTGTAATTAACAATTAAACCTTAATGGTTTTTCAGGTCCCAGTGGGAGATCTGCAAGGAGTCTGTCAAGCTCTATTGCAAGTGTTACCAGTTAAACACCTCATAATGATGCAAATGCTGACAGATGACAGATATTGGTTACACAAAATGTTTTGGAGTCAGTGCTAAGAATACCTTTACCTAGTGCAGGCTAGAACATATTAGCAGTAAATCTATATATCAGCAAATGAATAAGCAATCTACAATGTTTACTACAGGGCTGTATCAACTGAGAGGCAGTGAGGAATAATCAGTGTCTGCCTTAGTTTGTGCCAGCAAGAGATGCTAGGTAAATCTAAGTTAAATGGACAAAAAATGCACTGTTCTTTATTTATTTAATGTGTTTTGGACTATGTCGTAGTTGCGAAAGTCTAAATTTGGAGGTAGAAGATAGAATTTATGCTGTAGTGTGAAGGAGAGCATATTTAGAAAAGAGCCCTGAAGCCTAAGGCCTTCAGGGTGTAGGTCTGATCCAAGGAAGCATAAGCATGTTCCCCTTTTCTCTGCTATGCTAGTTAGAGGCATCATCTAATGCGTTTCCCATATGACAACCCGTATGACAAGCCAGCAACTCTTCAACACTGGGATCTGCCTGATCCCCCATGGCTTTAAGCTGATCTGCAGTGTTTCTCTTCTGCTTCAATACATCATCACTGCACATTTTCTTTTCCACTGAAGAACTCTTCATATTCAGTTAAGCAAGTCATTTTTTTTTTAAGTCTAAAGAGTGTGAATTAGTTCTTAGTTCATGAAAGGCAGATTCGTTTACTGAGGAAGATTTCTCAGGGTTTCCACCTCCGGTGTGCAGCTGGGTGGGAAACAGCTGGTGGATGGACTTTCTTGGTAAGAGCATTGGCCTTGGGAGCTGTATGAACCTTGAAAGGATATGAGAATGGATTACAGTACTCCGTAGTACTGGATAACTTGTTTGAAAAAATCTGACTTTTGTTTGTTGCTAAAAGTTAATTAGGTTTTGAATAATGGCTTTCCCAGTCCAATATTATCTCCCAGACAGTAACAAACAACAGCGACAATATTTTCATACTTTTAAAATATGAAAGTCTTTCAGTGCTTCTGGTTACCCCTAACTGAATCCTGTTTTTCTCCTAGTATATCACTCTTGCGGTGGGATGGCATGAACTACAGAGGTGCTATACTGTTCCTAATAATGTTAACTGTTTCCTTCTTTAGGGATGCTATGATTGTCTGCTCTGAGACAAATCTCTTTACAAATTACTGCCCAATTGAAATGCAGTAGGAGCTGTTAGTCCAACTCCTTTTGTAGAAAGGTGCATGTGAAAAGAAAATGCCGTCATAAGTAATGTTGCATAAATGGCAAAGATTCAGCAGTCTTAAAAGGAGTGAATTAGAGATAGGGCAGGAAAAATGAGGACGAGAAGCTCTTTGCAGAGAGGGAGACTGCTCTTCCTGTATTCTTTGGATGAGCTACTTAATCCTGTTATTTCCTATCACAGTTCCTATGACGAGAGGAACAATGTAACGTTCCAGTTCATTCAGCTTCTTGTGACCCGGTGTTTGGCTCTGACATCTTGGCTTGCATCTCTCACACCTGATATTTCCAGATGGTGTCCCATGTAGATTTTGGACTTGTCTGTGACTGCTTATCTTTTAAGATCAAATAAGCCAAGACAAATCAATTCAGTCTGTGCTGGCCAGGAATGTGGTATCTTTTGCTAGAAAAAAATAAAATGTTAAACGAAAAAGTTTCAAAACTAAACTGCAGATGGTATTTCTCCAGTGGAAGCATCCGTAATTGTATTAAATATCGTTTGTAGGTTTGGGCAAGTTTGTAGAGAATATGTTTAGGAGGGAACAAAACAGCTATATTTTGCTCAGCCATGATAAAGTTTAACATCAGTAGATAAATTAATGAAGAAAGACATGAGATTGTATGACACAGGGAGAATGTGTTAGATCTTATTGTTACCAGCAACATGTTATACAGTTCTTACTACTTCCAAAAAAATTCTTCACGGCAGAGTCCTCAAAGCTATAATGATTCCTTCATGAGGCTACCCATGTTTCTTCTGCCTGACTTTACCTTTGCTCCTTCACTGAAATACTGGACAGGAGAAGTTATCAGCTCTTTAGGTCAGCTCAGGAAGATTTTACAAAAACAGTAACAACAACAGCAACAACAATTTAAGCAAAAAGCCCTGATTGCTTTATTTATAATCCTTAATCTGCTTTTGGTCCTCACATTCTTATATGCTGGTATATTTAGTCACTGCATGCCTGCCTGGTGCAGCATTTCTCTTTGTTTTCCCCTGTTGTTATACTTTGAGCAGCACTGACTGTTGTCCTCTTGGTCTGGAGCCTTCAGACGTTTCCCTTTCTCTCCCAGCTTGTTTGTCTAATTCAGACTACATATTCCTATTTATTTTTAATTTTTAATTCTCTACTCTCTCCAGGGAAACTTCTCCACCCTTCCTCATTAGTACTTTCTTTGATCGTAGTAATGGAACTTGGCTAAAGAAAACAAGTTGCATAAAACCCCACACTGAACTCCACATCCCCTCTAGAAGTCCCTGTAAAACAGCCTGCCAAAACTGGAAAAATGAAACAAAAACAAAACAAAACAAAAAATCCACCAAACCCCAGAAAACTGGCCAAAAACCCTCCCAAAAGCAAATATTGTTTATCCTTTCCTAGGATATAAAGGCACACAAAAGCAGTTAGTTTATTAGACTGCCAAAATGCTCTCCCAGCACCTGTGCTGTCAGCACAGAGACCTGTCTCAGGTCTCCTCAAGTTTATCCTACACAGTCATGAGAGCTAAAGGTGTTCTGGTGGTCAGGAGCGGATGTTGCCCACAGTTAACAGCAGAGAACACGGTCTAAGACAGAGGTAACTAAAATAATACTAAAAACACCAGCAGTGTAACGGGTGCAGCAAAGAAGTTGGTGCAGCTTGTTTTCTTGCCAGTTGGGTGGGTTTTGTAATCTCCTCTGAGTTCTGGACTTATCCTGACATGTCCTTTGTGTTGGATATGACAGAGAGATAGCAATTTTGGATGAGTAAAAGCAATCTTTTCCAACCTGGGAAGTCCCAGAGAAAAGCCTTTTGGCATCGGGCAGCTCTGGCTGCTCAATCATTCCCTTTTTAAGCACTGCATCAGGTTTGAAATTGCTCTGCGCCAGCAGAGCTTGAAAACAGCCTTAGTTGGCCTGAAGAGCAAGCCTAAAATACAGGCCAAAATGTCTCTGCTGCAATGGAAATAGAAGTGTCACAAACACTTCAGAAAGACAGATTCAGTACATGTATATCTGTGTAGGTTTTTATGTCATACATATTGTTATGTGATCTGCTGGGGAATATCTTTGTGTCTCAATAGCTATCAAATCCTTGCTTTCCACAGTACTGTTTGGTGTTTGTCTCAATGGAGTGAATGTGCCTTGTCTTAGATTATTAGTTTTAGATGCAAAAACTGCTTCTCCTGAATGGCTCAATAAGCAATAGTTTTGATTGCACTATGGCACCTCTTATCCTGACAACTTAATTTGTTGGTGTCAAATCTGCAGGCACTGAATGAATGTTCATGAAGTCTTGACTACCTGATGAAGGGCACTGACTAGTATGATGCCATTAACTGAACTCATAGATTGCAACGGACAGCTGGAGCACTCTGTTCTTTTTTTTTTTTTTCCTAAAGAGCTTAATCAAAGGCATCAGGATAATAGAAGCTCTCTAAATGAGAAAGGCAGTGAACTAAGACAGTTAATTAGTTTTTTTGAAATTGTGCTGTTTATTATACTTCCCATTTGTCCTTCATATTTAAATTTCAATCACAAATGAACATAACTGTACTGTTGATTTCACTTTAATCAAAAGAGTTTCCATTTGCATAATAAACTGAAAATATGATTATGAAATGAAGACCTGTAATAAGGTGAAAATGCAGAGTCTCAGTCTCAGTGTTGTGCAGGATTTTTGTGGTCTGTCTTATCAGCCAAGGTGTTTGAAAGTCACTTTCACATGTTGGACACCATTTTTTAGATTTTTTTGTTCTGTTTTTTTTTTTGTATTTCTTTTGTCATTTCTGTCTTGGTTAACTGCTGGATTGAGTAGAATAACAAAACAATTCTCTTTGACAGAAGGTATAATACAGCTAGCCCGGCTTGTCTGCTAACAGAAGGGCTGGCTGAGCAGCTGGCCCCTGTCCCACTGCCAAGAAATGCTGACAGCAACAGCTACAAAATTTCAGCTGTTAACCTGCTCCACAGCAAGGATTGATAGCTAATGAATTGCAGAAGTGCTACCCAGATCTGTCCAGAATTGAGGAAAAAGAACAGCAGCTTTGAGGCATCAGCTGCTTTGAGAGAATCCCTGCACCATGGAAAGTTTTATTGCAAGTGAATGGGACATCTTTCCTCTGGAGTGAAGTTGTCTAGCATGGTAACACTCACAAATGATGTCTGTGTTTCCATGTAAAACACAATTGAAAAGAGTTCAGGAGACACCATCATCTTGGAGTTGGCACAAAGTGTTTGCTACGACAACAGCCAGCCTCAACAGAGCCAACAGACAGCCGTGTGCCTGCATGCTGAAAATTGCCTGATTTAGTTGCCTAACCTCACATACAAATGAATCCTGGTAGCTCCCTAATTGCCAGGCTGCTAGCTATGCAGTCAGAACGCTCCAGGTTAAGCCAGTCCCTTTGGTTTTAGAGGTTTGCTTTCATAGCCGTGATAGAATCCATGTTGCTTCATCCACTTTTGTTGATCTGAAAGTGTCTGAGAGTGTGTAGACAATCCTTGTGTAAAGCTCAGGACAGATCAGTGCTATAAGGCAACTGCCCCAGGTACACAAGCTCTGCATATAACCAGAGCTGGTTGTTTCTGCTTGCGTGTCTCTGGCAGACTTTATCTGAAACAGGAGAAGTGTTCTGCCTTTATGAGAATCAGAAGTTGAACTTGATGGCTTTTTCTGATAGAAAACTGTTAAGTTCAAATGATATGACTGTAAATATGATGTGTTGATTTTTAAAAGTAGATCCCCTACATATTGCTGAAGACTGCATTGCCAGTACAACATATTGCTTGGGGACCAAGCTGAATGCATCTGATCTCCGATCTGACCTTAAGATTCAGGTATCCTGAGAAAATCTTACCTGATATTTGGAGAATAAGGGGCTGTTTGGATACCTTTGGTAATGTTTCCTTTGATTTCTCTAAGCTGTGCCCAAACTATTATGTGCCCTGAACTGTGCTCAAACTATTTTTTTGGCCAAGCTGAAAACTGAGAACTTAGGACATTTTTGAGGAATGTGTGCATGCTAGGTTGAAAATGCCAAGTGGACTCCAGCCCCAGCTTTCCCCCTCTGTCCCCACAGAAGTCATTGCCATGTGAATGCAGCAAGCCAAACCTAAACATCTGCAGGGTGAGTGTAGTCAGGACCAATTGCCTGACATATACGAAAGCAAGAAAATGGCAAACCAGTCACTCAGCTAGTCCCTTAATCCTACTTACTCAGGCATACTCAGACTTCTCAGAATCTGTATTTATTTAAAAAGCATCAGTGGGTGTATTCCAGTCCTCCTGGGCTGGAGTCTGCTATGTCCCTCCAGCACATATACCATGTCTCCGTAGTATCATCAATTATCCTCGTAATTGATGAGAGATCCAAATGAGGTAATATTATTCTGTAAACTCCAGCCAAAATGGCAAGAAACAAAGCACTTTTAAAATATTTTTGCTTACCACCAATTTAATGATAGAAAATAGTACCATGTCATAATTCCTGGTATGGAGACAACAGTAAACCCACTAACACTCTGACGCCCTTCCCGTTCTTGCTTCCAAGACAACCAACCATTTTCTTTACTATCATTAGTTTCCATAGTTGAGAAATTACTGCTAGCTGCCAGGAATTTTTCTGAACTTCCCACTTTATTCTTAGTTAAGGCTGCAAGGCTGTCTTGGAAATCGTATTGTCTGTGCTCTGTGTCACTTATTTAACAAGCACAAGATAGGTTGAGGTGGATTTATACTGCTTTCTCTTCTGATAATTTTTGGCAACATTCTTTTCCCTAGCTTCAGTGCTTGCTGAGTCTGGAAAAAAATGCTTGAATCGCATGATTTTTATTCTGTGATGGGAGAATTCATGGCTGCTGTAGGGTCTGCACACTTTCTGTATCCATAACAGCCAGCATTACACTTTACTGCTTTGGAAATGGTCCCTAACGAACAGTGGATTTGCATGAAAGGTTTAGTTGTTCATGTAGACTATCAAATTAAACAAGGGAAATTTCTCTTTTTTGTTGAGTCTGCAGAAAGACGAAAATTGTTGCTGTGGGCCTTATGCTGCAAGTGCTCGATTCTTGCTGGACCAGAGCAAGCTCTTTCTGATACAGAGAAGGAACTATTACTCTCTTTGGATCAATAAAATATGTGATATCTAAACATTTTTTGTTCATCAGGCTCCAGGACTGATGTTTTAGCATCTCACATAGCTTTTTACATTCTGCACCATATCTGACATACTTTCATTTATAATTTTTGCCCCCTTGTGATGCTCTTCCTTCTTAACTTCCATTTCTTATTTTGTTCCTCCAGTGCTGCATTCAGTATTTTCTTTCCTTATTTTGCCATTTTTACCAGTTCAGATTAGTGGCTGACGTGCTGGAAAGCAGCTCCTTAGAGAGGGAGTTGGGAGTCCTGATTGACAGCAGGTTAACCATGAGGCAGCAATGTGCCCTCATGGCCAAGAAGGCCAATGGGATCCTGGCCTGCATCAGAAGGAGCATTGCCAGCAGGGCGAGGGAGGGGATCCTGCCCCACTACTCAGCTCTGGGGAGGCCGCACCTGCAGTACTGTGTGCGGTTCTGGGCTCCCCAGTACAAGAGAGACATGGAGCTTCTAGAGAGGGTCCAGCATAGGGTCACGAAGATGATTAAGGGACTGGAGTATGAGGAAAGACTAAGCGAGCTGGGTCTGTTTAGCCTGGAGAAGAGAAGATTGAGCGGGGATCTGATCAACATATTCAAGTCCCTGAGGGGTGACTGTAGGGAGAATGGAACCAAACTCTTCTCGGTGGTGCCCAGTGACAGGACCAGAGAGGTTGTGGAGTCTCCTTCTCTGGAGATCTTCCAAACCCACCTGGATGCCACCCTGTGCCATGTGCTCTAGGTGTCCCTGGTGGGGAAGGGGGATTGGACTAGATGATCTCTAGAGGTCCCTTCCAGCCTCAGCTATTCTGTGATTCTTTGCTTCTGTGATTTTTGTCTGAGTTGTATTGTATGCTCATGGCTCACAATCTATTCTCTTCATCTGCTTCTTTCAAAACTGATATTTCAGTCTGTATTTTTGAAAAGTCTCTGCAAATGTCCCAGCACTGCCTGGAACTAACTGTTGTCAGAGCCAAGCTCCAGACCCATTCCCTCTACCATACCTTGTAGCATTGTGAAAAGAACACTTCTGCCTTGTGAAAACTAAATCTATAATCTCAGCTTTCTATTTTACTAGGGTGTTTCTCTTGGCTTTTCCCAGTCAAGCAGTTTTGAGATCCAAGTGTTTTCTCCAGCTCAACTCTCACACCATGGCTTTCCTCTCTGTATATGTTGATGTCCGAGGTATGATTGGACATCACATTATTACTGTGATCTTCTGCACTAAGACAATGTTCTTGCCCTCTCACCTCCTCAGATCAGATATGATCAGCTGCCTGAATCTGAGGAAATTATTGGTACTAAACTCGTGGTGTTGTGACTGTCATTATAGGGTCTGTTGAGCAGGGGAGTTGGGCTAGATGATCTCTAAGAGGTCCCTTCTAACCTCAACCATTCTGTGATTCTTTGATATTTGCGGAGGCCTATTGACAATTCCATGCTATTTTATTCCAAAAAACACTGTCTAAACACAGGAATGTGATAAAAGAGGAGGAAACACCGAACACAGTTGTCAACACCAGTTGAGTCAGACTGATTACACTCCTACTGTGCCGTTCTTGCTCTTCTACCAAACGGCCTTTAACCCTCATGTTCCAAATCCCTGATAATTTATGCTGATCTAAGCCCATATGCTAGCACTGGCATTTGTCTGATCCCATGGTGAGCCAGTTCAGGGAGGTAAAGAAACTGAAAACTCTTGTTACAAAATGAAGCAAAGTTTTTTGTCAGTCTGGCTCCCTGAACTTGATTTGCTAAGAGACCAGATAAATACCAGTGCCAATTCAAGGTTAATGAATGCTCTAGGGGAAAAGCTATGCTTCAGGAGCTGGATATCCTAAATCCTACCTGGGCCCTGACTTCTGAATGGCTTTTGTTTATGTGAATCAAGATTTGCCAGCTCCCTCACTAGGATAATTTGTTTTGCTGTATTTCCCCGAGCCCTTGGGTCCTAAGCTTAATTTGCTGTGGCTAGTTAAGACATACCTCATGCCAGCAAATGCAAAACAAATAACTGAACTGACTCAACAGATCTGGGAATTATCCACAGGCCAGGATGAAAAATAGGAGTAGAATATTTCAAAATATAATGAGATGACAACTTATTGACAAGGTCATTTGTGTATTGTTTCACAATTCTGCTACAAAAAAGTAGATACGGTGAAGTTTTGGCCAGCTGGAATCCCGTGATTGACTTAATTGATTGACTTAAGTTGAACCAGGATTTGATCCCAAAGCTTTTCTCATAAAGCTTATATCACAAAATGAAAATTCATTCTCTATACACCTACGGTGATCACAGATTTGCATGTATAAATATATTTGTTTGTTTAAAAGGAAACTCACAAATGCAGAAACACAGTATAGATTTAAAACAGAAAAAAGGGAATGAACATCCACCATCAGAACAGAAACTCTCGAACTGTTCAAGTATAAAATGGAAGAGAGCAATTGAGAGTCTTTCTTTTAAATTTTCAGAGTATGATGCCTATAGCACTAATAGAACATCTTCAGATGTGAGATTTTAAACCATTCAGTGTCCTTCCTTTCTTTTCAAATTGAATCTCAATTTTAGTGAGATACTTTCTTGGGCAATTTGCTGGGTTATATGAATAAATGTCAGAAAGCCTTGAAGTATTTTTTTTTTCTTACAGTGTCTGCCTATTTATTGGTTCATAAGAATCACTAGAAGATTCAAAGGTGCATAAGGAGATTACAAGACAACCCCACAAATATTAGGGCTGATTCCTTTCAGTTAAAATCAGGCTATTATTCTCATATATGCATTTTTTGTTTGCATGGAAGGAAAACAATGATTTCACAATAATTATACCAGTCTGAATATGAGTAAAATTTCACAATACTTCACCCAAACAAAACTCCAAAAGTCAAAGCTATAACCAGAAATTAAAGAGGAACATTAAAACTGTAAAATGTTTGACAGTCAAGTCTGAAAACCAGAGCACAAGGGAGACACACCATACATGTGATTCCATTAAAATAAAAATGAAAGAAAACAGAAATACTGTGCTTTAGACTGGCTTTACTAAACAGAATGTGTTGTTGGTCTCCACCCTGGATTAATCCACTTCAGACTCTGTGCCAGCATACAACACCGCAGTTTTAAGAGGCTTAGTGTTTGGCAGCTGTTCTTATATAGTAAGTTCCATGTAAGAAACATGGGTTCATGCATTATATCTTTTACCTTCCTCCACTCAAGTGAATTCACTTCCTTTTAAACACCATTGCTGCTTAATTGCCGCCTGCCCCCCATACAAGAGAGGAGGAAGGAAAAAGAAGAAGAAAATGTCAACACATAAAAATGCTATGAATTTCATGAGAGCTAGAAAGAAACTTCACATGAGCACATGTGAAGTACAATAGCTCTTTCAAGGCCTAAATTATCCCCATATCATGACCTTTGAAATGTTCTCTAAACTCTTTTAAAAGGCATATCATGCCTTGAAATTTAGACCCATCCTTGGGTGCAGTGGTAGCTCTGCTGTTAGTGCTTTTTCTATTACTCCTCTCTGGTCCCAGAAGAATTCAGGGAAAGCAGCTCTGTCAAGAAACTGAAAATGCCCATCTTTTAGTGAGGGTACCCTAATGGTGGGATATGAGATGATGGACTTCACTGCAGTGAGTGGAGCTGCATTCCTACGCATCAGTGCAGAGTGTGAGTCACTGGCTGGAAACAGCTTTACTACATCTCTCAGGCAAAAGAGACTTCATCGCATTCCCTAGACTATGGGAAGTACAGAGAATATTTCTCCCAGGCCCTGTCATCTACATGTTTCTGAATTAGTTCACCACTGTTCAGTGAAAATATGGAAGGCAAATGTATTAACTCATACTCAGAGGCTGCCAGGGTGCTAAAATAATCAGAAAGCAAATGGGTCTGAGATAGTATAACTCCAAGATGATGCAAATTCCAGGCTGGCTTTTAGGTGCTAAGTGCAGTTTGGCTCTTTCTTGCCTCTACTTGACAAAAACTACCTGACATTATCCCTTACCAGGTCTTCATTTGTCATGGTCTGTGGTAACAAGAGTTGATTTCACAATAATTATACCAGTCTGAATATGAGTAAAATTTCACAATACTACACCCAAACAAAACTCCAAAAGTCAAAGCTATAACCAGAAATTAAAGAGGAACATTCAAAACTGTAAAATGTTTGGCAGTCAAGTCTGAAAACCAGAGCACAAGGGAGACACACCATACATGTGATTCCATTAAAATAAAAATGAAAGAAAACAGAAATACTGTGCTTTAGACTGGCTTTACTAAACAGAATGTGTTGTTGGTCTCCACCCTGGATTAATCCACTTCAGACTCTGTGCCAGCATACAACACCGCAGTTTTAAGAGGCTTAGTGTTTGGCAGCTGTTCTTATATAGTAAGTTCCATGTAAGAAACATGGGTTCATGCATTATATCTTTTACCTTCCTCCACTCAAGTGAATTCACTTCCTTTTAAACACCATTGCTGCTTAATTGCCGCCTGCCCCCCATACAAGAGAGGAGGAAGGAAAAAGAAGAAGAAAATGTCAACACATAAAAATGCTATGAATTTCATGAGAGCTAGAAAGAAACTTCACATGAGCACATGTGAAGCACAATAGCTCTTTCAAGGCCTAAATTATCCCCATATCATGACCTTTGAAATGTTCTCTAAACTCTTTTAAAAGGCATATCATGCCTTGAAATTTAGACCCATCCTTGGGTGCAGTGGTAGCTCTGCTGTTAGTGCTTTTTCTATTACTCCTCTCTGGTCCCAGAAGAATTCAGGGAAAGCAGCTCTGTCAAGAAACTGAAAATGCCCATCTTTTAGTGAGGGTACCCTAATGGGCCATCATTAAATGTATGTGGGGTGGTGGGATATGAGATGATGGACTTCACTGCAGTGAGTGGAGCTGCATTCCTACGCATCAGTGCAGAGTGTGAGTCACTGGCTGGAAACAGCTTTACTACATCTCTCAGGCAAAAGAGACTTCATCGCATTCCCTAGACTATGGGAAGTACAGAGAATATTTCTCCCAGGCCCTGTCATCTACATGTTTCTGAATTAGTTCACCACTGTTCAGTGAAAATATGGAAGGCAAATGTATTAACTCATACTCAGAGGCTGCCAGGGTGCTAAAATAATCAGAAAGCAAATGGGTCTGAGGTAGTATAACTCCAAGATGATGCAAATTCCAGGCTGGCTTTTAGGTGCTAAGTGCAGTTTGGCTCTTTCTTGCCTCTACTTGACAAAAACTACCTGACATTATCCCTTACCAGGTCTTCATTTGTCATGGTCTGTGGTAACAAGAGTGAAATGAGGAACGTCGTGACAGATACTTCCTTAATTATTTACTTAGCATTGTGAGGTAGAGGAACATTGACATCAGTTTATAGGGTGATATCTAATACACTGGTTTATATATAATATTATGGGAGAAAAAAGATCTCTTCTGTGTGTAAAAAAGAAAATATAGACACTTTGGACCATTTGAAACAATAAAAAATTCTTCCCTTAAAGATGCTACATGGAGAAGGGGAGTGCAGCAGATATGTATTAACCTGCTTCTTTCCTCCATTATCACTGGACTGAAGGACAGCTTCAGGAGAGAAAAATGCCTTCTGCTGTCATATCCTCAGCTTTATGAAGCAGGGAACTTTGAGGCCAAAGTATTCTGTATTTTTTTGTATTCTATATTATATACTTATATTATACTTATATTCTATAAGTATTCTACACTATCTATTTTTTGAGGTATGTTTTTGTTTGAGTACTCAAAGCTCCAAATGTATGGATCTGGATGTATGGAAAAAAACCTCTAGAAATACCTGCTAGTTTCAGTTTGAGATCATCTGAGATAACGCCTGATCATGTCCTGGACTGGGTTGGAGAGGGAGTGGAAACATATGTGAGCTGATCAGTAATCACTGTGCATTAGTACTAGATTGCTCTTTTAAATATACCCAACCTTTTAGTGTCAAACATCTAGATGCAGACTCCTTATTGTCTGACAGGTTTTCTTCGTATGTTTTTATGATATATAAATAATATTTTTTACATAACTTTGATTTATGCACACAGAAATACCATCTGTCCATCTACCCTATGTACCAAAAGTAATTTTTCACTGTTGCCCATTTATTCACCCCTTACGTGTTGACACACTCTGCAAAATGACATCTGTTCATGTGCTAAATCTTGCAGATCCTATGGTAGAACCATCTGGCTTAGGCTTGACACAATGAAGTATTGCACTTCTGTATGTAGTGCCTATTTTCCTTGAAAGAGATTAAAGGTATTTAGACTTGACAACATACACTTATCTTTGTACGAACCAACATAAAATATGTGCAGTAAGAAAATAAAAAACAAGGCCCAGGCCTGCCATGTGAGGAACTGGCCAGGGTTGCTATAGCTATTTGCAAATGGTGTTAATGATAGATTAGTGGGCTTGCAATTTCTTTATACAGAGTTGGAAAAAAAAAAAAAAAAAAAGGAAAGAGGTAGAAAAACTAGAAATTATGATCAAAAGTTTGGTCAATAGAGAGATATGCTTGCATATGATGCTAAATAGACCCTACAGGTCACAACCTTTGGACTGCCTGGTTGTGAAGCCCAAACTGCACTTCTCCTTGCTGTTACAGGTTAATACTGGAAGTGCAGTGGAGCCAGTAAAATGGAGGCAGATGTTTTGCAAAACCTTAGCAGTACACTTAAAAAGCATGGATTAAGTTTAAATACAGCTGATTCAGGACAGGCCTATGATTCAGGACAGGTCTAAGAGTAATCATTGAGCTGTAAATTCTACAAACCTACTCACATCTTCAGGCATCTTTGATTGCTCCTCAGTTCCTTAATCAGGGGTGAGGCAGTCATTTTGGCTTTCATCATCTGGTTAGTTTTGAAACTGTTATCTTCACCTTCATACCTAGACATTGTAAGCAGTCCTAAACACATTACCAAACTTTGTGTTTGTTTACCTCTATGAAAAGAAATAATCCCTGCATCTGAGGAGAAGACCTTCAGATACTGCAGTGGGTACTTGCTCACACTTTACTTTGACAATATATTGCCTATAGACAACTTTGATAAAATTCTGTATTTTGTGCCTGAGGTAGGCAGGTGGAGAAGGAGAAAAACTCAGACATATACAAAGACAGCATGTACCTACTAATTTATTTCCATGCGTAATGCAGATTTCATTGTTTTTTCTAGCTCTGACACTAGAAAGTGCGGGCAACATCAGGAATTTGGTTTAGATAGCTTGTGCTTGCTCTTAAAGTTAATAAACACACCAGTTTAAGCCTTTACGCAGAATTGCCCAAAGAAAACATTACTTTTCCAGAAAGAAAGAAAAGATTTTTCTGGGGGGAGGCAAAGGAGACATCACCTGTGGAAAAAGCCTTATTGGTGTAAACGAACTCAACAGGTTTTCTCCAGCTTTCTTTCTTGCTTACTTTCCAAGTTCAGCTTTACAATTTGTACAATTCTGAATTCATGCAAAAAGATCTGATGAGTAACATCCCAGCTCACCATTAGGGCCACCTTTCTGAGGGTTTTTCTGCAGTTCTGCAGTCTTCAAAGTTCCTCTTTAAATTACTATGTCCTTGTACAGAAGGAGGGACTTTCTCTGTCTTCGGCTGTGATGCTGCCACTGGTGCCGTGAGAAAGGAAACGTGGAGTTTATCCCTCCTCTCCAGTTCTGTCAGTGAAGCCTCCAGCAGTGTTAAGCCATGCTCTTCATGAGGCTGCGAGTGTGAGAAGAGAGATTCAGAAAGCAGGGATTGTTCTGGGAGAAACTACTGTCTCTCTATAAATGAGGTTATAGACACAGCAGAACCAGACTCCCTAGAGATGCACAGTGACAGGAGCGAGAGGCAGTGGGCACAGGTTGCAGCAAGGCAAATTCCATTCTACATTATGAAAAATTGTTTCAACGTGAGCATGGTCAAGCACTGGAACCTGCCCAGGCGGACTGCGGAGTCTTCATTCTTAGCGATATTAAAAACTCAACTGGCTCAGCCCTGAGGAACCTGCTCTAACTTTGTAATTAACCCAGGTTTAAGCAGAGTTTGGGCCAAATGGCCTCCTGCTTAAATTATTCTGTAATTCTACAATACTGACAGGGAAGTACACACCAGAATGCACACAAAAGATATAGGGCACAGGGTGGGTCCTTGAAATGGTCAGATTCAGGACTTGCTATTTAGTTTTACGAAATGGAAATAGAAATAGGACTGTAAGCCCTTTGAGAACAGTGACTGTGCAACAGGTGTAGAAAGGCAAGAATTAGAGCCACTTCAGGTAAGATTTCCTACTGCTCCTCTCGAACAGTGTTAATGGGTTAATAGCTATTTTTGCTCTCTTCTAAACAAAAAGAGACTCTTCTTTCTGAAATTTACTCACTCAGAAATAATGGATGGGTTCATATTTTTCATCTGCAAAAGAACATGCAGCTATTTTGCAGTAAGCTCTTCCCTCTGTGTGTCACTAGTGGACTACAGTATAAGGAGTCTGGACAAAGACACAGAGACAATGTCTATAGCTGTGGGCTCTTATAGTAGTGCCAAGGGACAGTGCCTGCCCCAGAGAATCTGCAGTAGAGCTGCTTGACAAGGAGAGGCAAATGCATAGATGGGAAAGCAGATGGCAAAAGGACAATTAGGGAACAATAAAATAAATGTATTTTTACATAATTACCAAAGCTTGTGTCTAGCTTTCTCGGATGCTTGCATCTATCCCTCCCTGGTGCAGAACTGACTTGATTTATTTCTGAAATCCTGTGGATAACATTTTGTAGAAATGCTATTATACGAGAATTTCAGTAAGACAAAATCTCATAAAGTGATGGCAGTGCTTTTTATTTCCACAAGCCTGACATGATTCAGAAATTTAGAAGACAATAGTTCGCTTCTCAAAATAACTTACAAAATGAAAGGAAGGCAATTTGCCAGAGCTTTATTAGAACAGATGACAGACTCTGGTACTAATACTTACCTCAAATTGTACTGTAGTTCTCAATACCACAAAGGCTTCTACCTGGGATCTGCTAGATTACTGTTGCTTTCAATATCAATGTAATAATAAAGAAGTAAAACAATGCTATATATTTAAGTGCTGCAGGATCTTATTCTGCTAAATTTTCTTATTGCTCTGAATGAGATTTATTGGAGAAGGGCATACCATCAACAGAAATAATTTTAAATTTTTTATTAGTAATTCTGCATTTCAGTAAGTTCACATTTTGTTAAATAGATCAGCATGATCTAGCTTTTATTTATTTACGTTGATACTTTAATAGGATAATGACTGGCATAAAATGCTGTCATGAAAAATATACAGATTTCAGAATGAGTTTTATCTGTTTATAGCTCTATTTACAATATTTTACAGCAGAAACTGTTATTTTCTCATTAGGTTGATGTGCTTCTGGTAATTGTAAACTGTATTATAGTACCAAAACAGAGAAGATTCTTCTCAAATGTGTATGTGAGGGCAGAAGAGAGGAATTATGCCCGTAGCCATAGTTTGGCTATTCAGAATTTAGGTGTCTTACTTCAGCAGTATAATGTTCAGGCTACATGCAAGTAATGAGATAAACTAAGGAAGAATGGCCAGAGGACTCATAAATGGAGCTATAACGTACTCCATTTTAGCAATTTGTTCTGATTTCTAGCTTGGAAAGAATGTTAAATGACAATGTTTGGTCATAATGCAACAACATTTTGTCCCAACATCAGTAAGGATGTGAGACGTAGGCACATTTATATTGCTCTGATTTAGACTTTTTTTTTTTCCAGCTGTGAGTGATAGCCTCTTGCTCCCTGACGTGGGAGGAAGTGCTTGTCAAACGCCAGTGCATTCATGCCCAACACGGTGTGGTTTAGGCAAATGTTGTGATTTCAGGCCATGTGAAATGCAGTCATATGTTCACAGGCTCCATGGCTTTGCTCAGGGAGTTTATCTTCACAGGACATTCAAGTTTACATCTTTCCCTTGCCTGATGAGACTCGTATCTAAAGATCCTGCCTTGCAGGAGAATGTCTTGAGTACCAGATAGTTCAGAGACTTTAGTGTGTACTAGGAGAATCCTTCTCCTCATCCCACATGGCAAGGGTCATAGGCCACCTTCTTGTTTCTCTTCGTAGAAAAAAACAGCCTGGGTTTATTCTCTGCTCTAATGCAAAATGGCACAAAAAGGAGTTTGCATTCACAGAACTGTGTTATCCTCTCGAATAAGGAGGCTACATCAAAAGTACTTATTGGGAATAGTCTTTATCTTGTGCTGTCTTACAAACTATGCCTAGAATGGGTCAAAACTGAAGCATGAACTATTCTAACAATTTACAAGACTGGATGAATGTGTTCCAGAGCCAGGGTCCCTGCTCTTTTTGCTTTACTGGTACAGGATGACCTCAGTGATAAGTGTGCTCAGCTGAGGAAGACTGGGTTTTTTGCCTTTGTCCCAAGGTTGGCTACAAGAAAGTCATTGACTAAAGCATCAGTCATGCCACTGTACCCACTAGAGGAAAAGGACAGGTCAGTTCTTTCAGCTTCAAATAAAGTGAAAATTAAAGTAAATAGTAAAATTTCAAAACCTGACTTGAGGGCTGTGTGTGTGCTTGCAAATCAGGGCTCTAGGCAAGGAAGAGGAGGTTCTTTACATAAAACCATGGGTGTGAGCTGCCATGTCCTCCTGCTGGGCCCTGGGAAGGAAAGGGAGATCTGGCAGAGCTAAAACCAGAGGAAGGCAGATGGCCTCGTAGTGAAGGACTTCCTTTATTTTCTGAATGTTTGCGATTCAGAGAAAACATGAAGCAGAAGAAAATACAGTCTTTGTCAATTAAAAGAAATCAGTGTTTCCAGAGGTGCTTTTCCCTAGAATGTCTCCCCCTAATTTGTATGAATCCAAGCAAACAATAAATTGCTTTTCAGGGTATTCACCTGGGAAATATGAACAATCCTTTTTCTAGCTTTCTCCTTTGTGGCCTAGAACTACTTCCTATAGGTTCTCCAAATTGTAAATAGTAAGCTGTAAAGTTAATCTGTCTCTTTGGCCTAATGCTTATTTAATGATTTCTACTATATGTTGTAGAAACAGCTCCAAAGAGAAAAGATTCCTTTAAGCTGTAATCACATGTTTTAAGTTCTTACACAGGACACAGGGCCATCCTGTTCTCCTGTCCCTTCCTAACTCCCAAGACAGTTTTATTCTGCGATGGAGACATCTCAGATCTGAAATTTCATTCATCTTATAAACCTTTTCGGATTGATTTTTGTCCAAAGTCAGCAAATCCCCACATCCACATGCTTTCAACAGTGATGTTTCCCAGAAATTTCAGCAGCAGTAAGTCATTAAAAATCCCCCCTCACTTAAAGACGAGTCCTTATTACATTACATACATAAATCTGCAGAGAGTAGACAACTGTCTGTGGAAGATTTCCCTGATGTCCTTGTCCTTCAAGGGCTCTAAGGAGGTATAACAGAAAAATGCACCACGTTTTGTTGGGTATATGTTAGATGTTATCATCTTAGATGTGTCAAAGTGGACTAAGATTATTGTGATAGAGCATCAAAATCCACTCCCACTAAACACAAGGAAACACATTGAAATTCAAAGAGAACAGTAACTGATCACTCTGCCAAAACGTGGCCACAGTTTCTCAGTTCAGTAGCTGATACATGCTTATAGCTAGATGTCAGCTCTTTGTTACACGCAAATGGAGATATAATAAATACAAAAAATTACCATCTACTTTTGACAGGAGAAAACTAAGATAATGATCCCTTTCCTAAAAGAAGATGCATTTTCTAAATGCATTCATTTTATTTTCTTAGAAGTATTGAAAATATGTCCTACCACCTTTAGGTAAATGAAGAGTTGCTTACATTTTTATGTATACCTTTTTGGCTACATTTTCCAGTTATGTGGCTGAAAGATACTGCATTTTATGGGATTATATAGGAATTTGAAGACTAAGTTTTTTAAAAGCAAAGATGTCATTGAGGAAACTGAACAACCGTCGAAGTCAGTCACTTAATCATCTACATTGCTCAGGCCACGATCTTAACATCTTAAAGTATTTGGCTGCCTCTCTGAATTCTAATGGCATCCAAAAAACATAATCTACTTTTTTGCTACCTACTAGATTAATGTCTCCTAAATGTTGATATTTGTGGAGTCATGTGGGGCCTTAGGTGAAACTTGAGATTATTGTTAAGCTGGGTGCTATTTAAGAAGAGAGATGGGAATGGCTAATCCAGGGAGGCCAAGAATCCATGTCTCTGTACTCTGTTTCCCATGGCAGGCATGCTGGAAGTGTATAGGAACAAGACCAGACATGGTAGTACTTCTATGTGGTATTTCCCAGTCTCCAAAGATTAGAGTCCAATAATTTTCTGAGCCAATGGGGTTGTCTTTTTATCAAACAATTCTCAATGGATTTTTCTTCCATGAGATTGTCTAGTCACATTTTGAACTTGTCTCAAAGTGTTGCTTCTACAGTGCCCTGTGCCAAAGATACTTCTGTCACCAGCTAGTGACATTTGGTACCTCCTAGTCCTTTTGTTAGAAGAAGCAGCGAAGTAGTTATTCAACTCTTCCCTGCTCATCTTCTTCATACTATCCTCTTCAGACCTGGTTTTATTTCCTCTCAGCTGTGTCTCTTTTTTTTTTTTCTGTCTGGAGACCACTTGCGTATTTTATTTTAACTCAGACAGAAGCTTTTACCTTTACTTGATCAACCTTGAGTTGAAACTATGGTGTGAAAATGTTGCTTTAGATATTTTAGTAGATTAATTTTTAATGTAAAGCATATCTGTGGAATTATACTTCTTTACCTCGCTCATTATTAAATCTGAAATCTCTTCTGCAGAGGGAAACATTTTCATTGTAGCAAGGGCAGTCTGGTTGTTAGGGATTGCTGGGAGACAGAAGATGGAGATCTGAAATTCTGTAAGCTTAAGAGGGATTTTAAAGCAGTCTCTTGTGCTCTGTAAAGTGTGCTAAGGTATAAGACAGAATGAGGAGAAGATCTCCATATTCTGTGTTTTAAAATAAAATAAAAAGTTTTTATTTAAAAAGCTGCTTAAGCAGATGCTTTCCAGTCAGAAATGTTGGATTCGCCATGCAGAATGAGGGGTTACTTTTCCTGTGGATGGCCCTCTCTTTTATATTCCTCTTTGTGAAGCTGAGTATTGTTCTGCTATCAGGTAGGGGTGCCATTAGTGAAGCACTGAGATGCAGTACAAGCCCGCAGAAAAACCTGTGGGGAAAGTGAACAGATGAACAATGTGCAGTACATGAAACCTGGGCCCAGACAGTGAATAATGAGGAGAAAACAAATTATCAGCAGGATGCTCATTAAGTGAACGCTGTCCTCTAGTGTGCTGGACACGCTTGTTATGGACGTCTATAATTAGAGGCAGCGCTCTAATAGATGTGCACAAAAGGCTACTCATGATTGACTTTGCAGTCTTAGAAAGTTGATTTAGTGTAGTTTGTGCATGTGCGTGTCCAGTGCCAAAGACATTGTCTATCATTTCAAGTGTAAGACAGCTGCTTATTAAAAATCAGTAATGTAAGTTTTTGTTTTAATTTCTAATGTACACAAAGGATTCACGTTTTGAGAACAGCTGAGTCGATTTTGCTGGAAATATCATTTCACATCCTACCCCTTCCACTATGGATAGACCAGTGCAAATAATACTATTTCTGTAAATGAAAAAGACCACTGATAGCTACTGTGAACTTTTAGGTCCTGTGTGCTAAGGTTAATTGCAATGTGTGTGAGGCTTATCAATCAGCTACATTTCACTTACCCCAGATGGATTATGGCTAGTGGTTCCCATATACAATTAAATTGTTTTATATAGAGAGAGTAGTTTGTAAGTTGTCCCAACCGGTGAATCCAAAAGGGGCAGTTTTAGAAGCATCTCTGGAAGCAATATCCAGTGATCAAAAATTACCAAAAAAAAAAGGAACTATTGCAGAAAGGGTCAAATATCCATGCCAGTTCACTTAGCAAAGAGCCAGGGTTAAACAGATTCAAGAGAGCTTTACGGGAGCTTTTGAACTAAATACTACTGGTACTATCAGCAATTTGGCCTCTGCGTTACAGCTGACACAAGCTTCCTGGAGGAGTTTGCGCGCTTGCCTGTTTGCTCCCCAAATCTCACTTTTTCCTGCAGGTAAGGCCAAGTATTACTGGCTTGGAGTTGTCAGTGCAATGGAATACAAAAGTAAGTGTAAATGAACACAGCAACCTTGGGTAAATATAAAGTAAATCTAAACTGTGAAAAAATATTGTTACAAGTTTTCTGAATATAAAGCACTCTGGAAATATTATATTGGACACACATATAAAGATGTTCCAACCATATGTCCAGAATTGCAAAACTAGAATAGGAGTTGATGGGTTGAGGGTGACTTTTTGATGTTAAATTTGCTTCACAGCCAGGGTAACTTCAGTGGCTGCTCTTAGGCCACAAGCTGGAGCTGAAGATGCGGTTTAGCTAATTTCTTAGTGAGAGGAGCTGACCTTCCCTGTGAGATGCACATGTCAAAAAAGCACAACAATAGCAAGCCAAAGCCTCATCAATCTTTCTTTTCTTTCTTTCTTTTTTTCTTTTTTCCTTTTGTTTTTGGTGTTAATACAAATAATCATTACTCTGTAACATCTTTCTTGCAAAACGTGTGATCAACCCTCCAGGTATGATAAGGGAGACAGCAACTAGATGCAGCATAGAATCATAGAATCATAGAATGCTTAAGGTTGGAAGGGACCTCTGTATCATTACTGATGCACTGATCTGCAAGTCTGCACCGAACATCCAAGTGGGCTGTACGATTATGCAGAAGGCAAAAGGGAATGCAGGAAGCCAGAAGGAGAAATCGTATGACCTGAGTGGCCTAATGGATATGGAGTCCATAACCAAGTGTGTACTTCCCTGTCAGCCGTGTGGTAGCTCTGGGGGCCAAGGTCTGTCTTCCCCTCACCTGCTGTTTCATGCGGAGACGCTGAAGGGAAACCCTTCCCAGGGCCACGGGGGTCGGTGCGCACGTGGCAGCGGGGTCCATCACAGCGGCCTCGTGCCTCCCGCGCTCCCCCTGGCATCTCAGCAGCTCTCGGCACAGGCGGGAGGGAGCCCTGCCCCAACACGCTTGGCAGCTGGATGGTCCTGTGGGACACACGGCTCAGGGAGCCTGGGGCTCTGTGTCACCCGAGTTAGCATCGGAGCCAGCACAAAATCTCAGGATTTTGAGAGCCACCTTTTAGAGAAACCTAGGCCTGTGAGATGGCAGCAAATGCAGCCTGTGTGCCAAATTCTAGATTTTAGACATCCCAAATCTGGTAACAAAGCATGTAAAACATTACCTCTCTCAGCAATTTCCACTAAGCTTTTCTTGCAGCGGTCTATAAGGCTCTGGTTTTGGCAGAGTTAGTACTAATTTTACTGTGGATGTCTTGAGGTTAAGGAAGGCTGAGGTTGATGACAATTGCAGAAGTTTGGAATCACCAGAGACTGGCTGTTTTTCAAAATAAGGCTATAAAATCCTTCTCTGGTTGGCCTGGGCCCACACAATCATCATTCGCACCAATGCTCTGGCTTCCTGTAGTGAGTGAAGTCCTGAAGCGAATGTTGGCTGTCTAACAGCAGAGTCATTCAGCATTATTTATTTGCTATTGTACAGGCAGGAAATGCCTCCTTTTTCCTGCAGTCTATTTTAGAATAAAATGGTAATTTGGGGAGGAGAGGATTTGAAATAGGAGATCTTGTTTGGCATCAACTGAGTGACTGTCAAGCATGGGTAATAAGAATAATACCAACACAAATGATGGACTAGTCCATTGCAGTCTTTGGCACCCGAGCTTTGGGCATATTTGAGTTGCTAATAATTGTCCAGGAGGGGTGATTTGTGGGTGCTGAAGTCTACATGACATGCTCTGGAAGTCACTGGTAATACAAGCCTAGATCTTGGTGAGGGAAATGCAACCTTTAGCAAGTGGGCAGCTAACAGGCAGCATCTGCAGCCGCTCTCCCCTCCAGCTGGTTGTCATTACCATGGGTGTCACCTTCTCTTCCATTGCCAGAGCAAGCCCCTCTCCCACACCAGGTGCAGAAGGTTATTTGGCATCTGTCCATTTTTGGTTGCTCATTTATATTAAATATGAAGTGTCCCATAAAATTAAAAAAATAAAAAATAAAACCAAGTGCTAGAGGTGCTTTACCAATATGTTATTTGGTAGTGTTACCTAGCTGGGTATGTGATTAACAACTTAGATTCAAACTACTTGAAAATCACTTAACATTTCCCCCTCTCTTATCTGTTTCTCCTCCTCTCCCCTCCCAAAATAGCGAGCATTTTGAAGAGTAATCTAATTAAAAATGAAAGCATATTTACTTGCTTTAAAATGCTTGTATCACTTTTAGCATCAAGGGAGAAGCTGATTTATGATAAAAAATTCAAATTCAGCATTCTTTTTATTCACAAATGGAAAAAGGCAAGAAATGTTAGTTTATTCCTTTCTAGGGAACATTAAATATTTCCTGCCCTGCCCTGCCCTACCCTACCATGTATTTTATTTTATATTTTTTTCTTAATGGTCTGTATTCTGATTGTTGCTTGGTAAAGAATAAAAGGAGATTCTTTAGTCATGGGAATACAGATATGTTTATTTCCACTTTGGGAGTATAACATACTTCTTAAAAAATTCAGCTGTTTCCAGAGCTAGTTAACTGAAGCACCTGGTATCCCACGCTCCACCCAAGATTATAAAAATATTTGAAACCACGGGAAGGCAATACAGCTGTAAAGATTATATGGGGACTTGTTGATTTAATTAAGTTCACTGTAGTTGGTTGAAAGAGATGTAGTTTGCTAAAATAAAGTTTTTCCCTTAATTATTTGGCGTCCATTTAACCTTATAATCTCCTCAGACAGTATGGTGTAGCTAAAGTTGGTTCTCTTTTAAATCATGCATTAGGGTGAAAAAATAACAGGGAAAAGAAATTCAGATCCATGTACTGCTGCTGAAGTTTGAAATCCATGCAATGTGGCTTAAAAAAATAGGAAAAGCCCAATTAAGTTTTGCCTCCTTTGTGGGTGATTCTGCTTTGCAGTAAATGCCATCTATTGTATGAGGACCCTTCTTGCCTTGATTACTAGAGGAGAAGCCTATAGTATCAGGGCAGAGCCAGGGCTGAGGATACTGCATGCATAGGGAAAAGTGCGAGGAATGATTCAGGGGGTGGAACGCAATTCCCACAAGAGCTGGTTGCATCACCTCCCCTTGGTCAAGCTGTGGAAAAACTCCATCAGGCATCTTATAAACAGGAAAATAATACCATGCATCACTGCTTACTTTAAATGAGGAAAGTGCTAAATTCTGCTCATTAATCAGGGATAAATAAGGACATGAAAAATTGTTCCATACCGAAAAATGGATTTAGCTCTGCAAGGCAAATCCCATATCCAAAAGAAACTCTGCCTTTTTTTTTTTTTAAACAAATGAAATTTGCTTGCAAATTCATATTGTGTGGGATAAATATGGGTATTTCCAGCTTCCCCTAAGCTCAAGAATCACAAACTATTCAGAAGAAAAGCCGCATATCTCTATGGGAAGCTTTTTGTAATTTTCTACATTACATATGTAGCAAAATCCTGACATTTAAATGTAATGATCATAAATCAGAATGTAACTACTTAGCAGGACATAGATTGTTGCAGGGTTGGCGAATCAAGACTAAATGTGCAGCATATGAAACACATAATCAGTTCATTGAATGGTCTTTAGTTTCTCAGTTGAAAACGGATCAAACATTGAACTACATAAAGCACTGAAGCATGGAAAATTATTTTCATATATCCACTCTGTATTCTATTTGATTTTGAAGTATTCCTAGATAAATTCCCTGACAGTGTTTTTGCCTGTCAATATTCTAGTTGCATTTTGTCACGGGAGAACTCTAAAACTTGAGAAATTTTATAAGGGACATTTTCATACATATCAAATCATAGTGAGAGAATTTTTGGAAAGAATAACCAATAACTAGAAAAAAAGTGGTGGCTGCTAGGATATCCAAACAGAGAAAAGATGGAATGCTTTGTTAAATGTGTCTATATCATAGAGATACAGTTATATTTAAGATGTACTGAACCATCTTTAATTTGCCGGGGTAATCCATGAAGCTGATGCTACTGAAGGTTGTTTCAGCATAACCTCTGTGCTGGGAAGTATGTTGTGTGGATGAATATAAATCACTCTCCTGAGTTAAGCATGATGAATGTGAGTGTTGAGAATGCCACTAACACATATTCTGCAAATTATATAATGTCACTTCAACTCTTTACATGTTACTTCTGGCTCTCGCTGTGGTTTTCTGCACCACGTTGCAGCTGTAAGAGCGACCAGAACATACATGTTACTTCTGCTTCCCATTTCTAAAGAAGGTTATGATGGTTCATTCCTCAATGTTCTTTAGACGAACACAAAGGAGGCGGTTACTCCACCTAACCTGAAGGATCACAGAATTGCACCTAAAGTTTAAATCAAGTGGGAGGTGTCAGCTTTTGCTGACTGCAATGGGGCAAAGCTGATAAGTTTAGTGTAGAGGCCTAACTTTTGACAGCTGAAGCTATGGGAGGTAAATCCTATTCCAACAAAATCCACTCAAAATACTTGTCAGCATGGTTCTCGAGCTAGATTCAGCTTCCTCAGTGAGGTGTCTAGAGGATAGTTGTACAGTTTAAGGCAGCTCCCTCAGGCTATTTTAATGGGCAACAGGGAAAGGCAATCACCTTTGTAGAGTCATGCATCCTTTGTGAGGTAGAGCGGATGAATCACCTGGAAATGCTTATTCTTCCAACTGACTCTAGAGGGAGCCTAGTCTAGCTGAGGATGGGATATGGAAATCATGGGCAGCTCTTAGCTGGGAGTGGGAATCCCGCCCCCAGTGCTTGACCATGGGGTGGCTCTACTCCTCGTCAGCCTGACGGAGCCCTGCGGGGACAGAAATCAGGGCGTGCAAAACCACCACATTGAGTTGCCTGTTGCACATTGATTAAGCATTTGGCTGCTCTGGGGCTATCTCTAGAGGTTATCACTGGGGTAGCTGTATGTTTTGCTGATTTAATGGCTTCATTTTTATAACAAGCTGGCTAGGTGAATTTAATTATCTGTAAGCAGGTAATGCAGTGATGGAGGTTAGCATGGGAATGTCTGTAATGGTGAGCAGCCAGTGGGAGATGGCTGGTACAAACTCTCTGCTTGAGCTTATTTTCTGACCTTGTAGGCTTTGTTGTCTGATCCTCTTGCAGTGATCATTTTCCTCAAGCTGCCTTTGTATCAGAGAGTGGATTTTTGTTGTTGTTGTTCAGTTCTACCTAGACGCACTTAGGAGACTGCTGAAAGTGTGCAGGAGCCTCCTGGCTCTCAGCCAATGTGCCTGGACCAGAAAAGAGATCAACCCAGGGCAGCCCACAGTTGCACCGAATGCCCATTGTCAGCAAAGGCTTCAGGAGTTTGAGCTGTAAAAGTCAATGTGGTTTCCAGTGAACATACTTGAACTGCCTATTCTGAAGGGTTTCTAACTCAGATGATTTTTTTTTCTTTCAGATTTTCATTGGTTTGGAAAAAACAGTTATGGACAGACAAGCCACCTTCAGTGCCAGCTGTAAAGTTTGCACTCTAAAGCTCAGGGTTTTGCAGAAAATGTTGCCAGAACTTACCAGGCTGAAACAGGATAGTTATTTCCTTTCTTGGCCTGGTAAAGACAGAGAAGGACAAATCCTAAAGCAAATACCACTCAGCATAGTAAACTTGAATCTCAAATGGTGATAGTTTGGCAAAACTATAAACTGAATGCAGGCAGCAGAACGTGAAGTGCTGAAGTTTGGCAATAGTTCGGGCTTCCAACCTTCTGAAATAATTTCATTACGTGCTTCTACTAAGTTATTTTCCTGTATTTGCTGTCCTTACCATTCATATGCTTTTTAATACTAGGGATATAATCACCTATATTTTTTCAATTAGAAGTAATCGGTTTGCATTACAAAACAAACAGATGGAATATATTCTGCTCAGTGTAGGGTTTTATATGCAAAGGGTGAGAAATACCAATAAAGTTTTGCTCTTTTTTTCCCTTACATTTAATTAAAAATGCCTAAGGGGAGGGAAAAAAAAAAGGAATTAATGGGGGTCATAAGGTTTCTTTTGTGTTATTTTGGACAAGCATAGATATGAATTTTAAAGCCTTTAATTCCTTACGAAGAGTTCCTGTTAATTTATATAACTGCTTAAACATAAGCTAGGCCTCCATATAAATGCTTTCCTAATATGTATAAGCATGGGCCCATGCATGACTGGACAGCAATGCTTCCCCATGGATTTCACAGCTCCATCTCAAATTCACCGCCTGACCTTTGCTTTGGAGATGTGTGGGCTGGTGTCAGCTTTATAGTGCTCATATTCTATTCAACTCGAAGTAGATGGATTTAATTACAAAAGCTATAATTTTGAAATATTTTGTAATTCAGAAAAGCTTTTAAAGATCCTTTTTGACTAACCAAATAAATGATCTTTTATTGCATTTCTTCATTGTGTGGCTGCAGGGAGTTTAACAAGGACCTCTGCTGTTCGTTTAATTTATTACACCACCTTATGTTTTACATTCCTCTAAGTTCTCTTTTTATGAGTTCTCTTTTTGTTGGTCTTTCACAACATTTTTTCATGCCCCTTGTGTGCTTACATGTACCAATTATATGTCACATAAAAATCGTAAATCCTCTGATACCAGCTGGTTTAGTTAATAAACTTGTAACTTTACCCTTGTTGAACTATGTCAAATCCCTGTAACATCTGGCATGTTTTAATTTCTGTACTATTGAGGGCTGAATTTTCATTTAAGGGCTCCCAAATATAGAAATGTCAAGAATGTCTTTGCGCTATAACTTATTTAAGCTCCTTAAACTGTGTCTTTAAGTGCAAAGATTTTCAATTGACAACTGCTAAATATTATAGTTACTTTTTTGTTTCATTTTCTTGTATATTTTTTCTTTTTCTATGTGATGTTCTGACACAGTAGCACAACCAAGTTAATGATTGTGTACTGACACCCTGTCCATGGTCAAGAAATGGGCAGCTTGGGAATAGGGGTAAATTGCAAGCGGGGACATTTAGGTTAGGGTTATAGATTTGTTTCTTATTTCTTCTCTATCTTGTATGCTTTTTGCAGCACACCTATTCTTAATATTTTTCAATAACTCTAAATTTATGGCCTTGGCTATTCAAGAGTGCTCTACTTAGTATGACTGGATTTCAGTATTTCTTTCCCTCCACTTGTACTGGGCTGCAAACACAGGTCAGAATAAATCCTTCAGAGGTTTTGTTTGTATCACATTTGGTCTCAATCCCCTGCTCTCCCACCTGCTAACTCACACGACCATCTGCTTGCTTATTTTTTTTAAACAAAGGGCAGTAGTCATGTTCAGAGAGGTTTGCAGGAGAGTGTGGAAGGGTTAATACTCTCTTCTTTCAGTGAAATTTATTGTATCATGTGTGTCTTTCATATAAGTTCGTCTGAGACTTCCCCAAGTGATATACGATCAGAGTAGGCACTTTCAGACAAACCATACCATTAATAATGCTTCCACAACGTCCCATCAGCTGCATGAGAAAACACTTTGAAAAGCCAGAGTGAAGCGTGTCATTGGTCTCACTGAAGGAATGAATGATGGGCTGATGAGGGAGAGAGAAACAACACAGAGTAATACTCAGTTGAGGGCTTTCTCTGTCACAGTCTTTTCTCTTTGGTTCAAGGTTACAGGTCTGCACATCAGCTCACATTTGAAGTTTTTTGTGTATCCTTCTCCCTTGGCTAGAAATCTCTAATGGTATCAATAAAAATGAAATCACTTTGCTTGGGGAAATCAGTGGAAACTCTTTTGTAGGAACGGGTATGTCTTTAAGTAGACTCATAATGTAATAAAAACAGTAGGTCTCATGTACGTGCTAAGAAGAGTTATTAAAGCAGCTGTTGGCCTGCGTGGACAAGGAGACCAGATGAAACCTAATCTAGGAAGTAGCTAAGTGGGAGAGCTGACTAAAACTGGCAGCTGAGGAGATGCTGCTCATCTTGAAAATTTCCTTTCTGGGCAGGACTAGAGAGAGTTTTCAGGATGTGCCTGATATACCATCCGCAATATAGCTTTGTAAGTTGGAGAGGGGAAATAACACAGGACTGTGATTACCTCTGAGAATTTCTCATTTTGAAGCACACAAATAGCCATCGTGATACTTCCAGAGAGCGGGAGAGCCATGCAGTGCAAGCACGTGAACGTACTTTCCGGGAGCTACTGTGCAGCAGTCTGGGATGTTCAGTGCTTCGTGGAACCACCGGTTGCTCTACACTTGCTGCAAAACACCTGGTATTTCTGGATGACTGTGTGCCCAGTCTGAGCTGTAGTGCTTGGGCTGCTGGTTGACAAGAAATCTCAGGCTTAGGTATGCCAGTTCTCCAGACCCTGCTGAAGGGAGCCTGGAAATCTCGACTGGGGCCGTGCATGTTCTTCCATGAGGTGGTGACAGTGCTGAAAAACTCTCCACTCTAGCTCACAGCCCACTTTGTGTCTGCACTGCCTTAGGTCCTTTGATTTGAACTTGCCCTCTGAGCTGGCTCAGGTTATCCCTTTCTCCACAAACCCCGAAGGAAGGATGCTGTGGTCTACAAATACAGTTGATACTGTTTATAGATTACAGCATCTTTCATTCATTTTATAAGGTACATCTGATCACCTTATTCCTGACTGTTATGTTTGTTATCAGAAGTGCCAGTATGTTATGAGAACGGCAGCAGGCTCAGCTGAAATGGGTTGTTAATGAGGCTGAACCTCCCCTGCATGGCCCAGCTACACAAAGGGCCAGGAAATGAGGCTTTTGTGCATAGCGACCGAAAGGGAATTATTACACTTACTATTCTATGCTTACTGTTTCTAATCAGAATGCGAATTTATGGGAATAATACCTTTTGCCCACTGAGGTATTAGAAATCTATTGTATTATTGCGTACCAGCAAGAACAGTGGTAAAGCACAAGAGTCTGAAATCATGTAAAAACAGTGCAAAATAGTTGTTATCCCATGCAAGACATTTCAGTGAGTTAGCTGACTTTGTATTAGTCATGTATCTACTCAGACTTTTAAATAAACTGTAAATTACATTATTCCTAAAGCAAATTGCATAGTTTCATTTTAATGTGTATAATTAATTTGATAGTGTTAATTAACATTGTGGAAATCACTAATATGATTTGGAATTTGCTACTCTCTTTTTTTTTTCTCTCTCTTGTTTGCCCACACTCAAGTCTGAACTGGCAAAAGAAGCAGCAGGCGTGGGCCTCCCAAACCATACAGTTGTGCTGGATGTCTCCATGACCTTCAGCACATACCACTCTTCAGACTGATGAATAGCTCAGGAGATTGGTAATGAGCTATGAAATCTTTTACATTTAGCTTATCAAACTGAAGTCAGATCAGACTGATAATGGATGAACGGTGTCTATATAATTTATTGGGGAATGTGTGTATATGGCTGTGCAGGCTGGACTTCATTTTCCACTCGTTAAGATGTTTCTCAGGTTTCTGCTAAGGCAGGGCAGTGAAAGAAAGTATCTGTCAAGATATTCGCTATGCTTTTTATGTCAATTCAAAGTCCATTGCCTTAAGAATCTGTATTTTGTGAATTCACTAGTATTTAGTGAATTTGCAGGTGGGAGAAGGAGATCCACTTTGCTCCTTGCACTGGCATTGCTGGCGTGATGCCCACTTCTGTGCAGCTGGCCCCTAAGGGGTGCCCCGCATCTCAGCAGGCACGTTTTGCATTCAGAGCCCTCTTAAACACATATGTTCATGGGCAGAGGGCATTCTTTCTGATATGTGCTGATCCGGCACAAGAGTTTAATATGCAGCAGCATTGTACAACATTTCTGTTTCCTCTTCCTTTTCCTTTTGTCAGAGGCAATGGAACATGTCACCATGTCACTGTGACTTGTAGCCCCAACCATGTGCCAGCACCATCAGGGGACAATGAAGAGGTTTTCCCTGAATGCTGACTTTGTGGCTACTGGCTTCATGGCCACCACAGTTACTATAGGAGGAGGAAGTTATTAAATGGCATCTTATAAGAGGCACTTGTAAGTTCAGTCATTAGATTATATTGTGGTTCTCTGTCTCCAAATAAATGTTACCTTGAGTTCTTGCTAATTTATTTTTGTTTGTTTGTTTGTTTGTTTGTGTATATGAACAAAGTTTCTGTGTCTTTCTAGCCTCTTTGGGCCCTCTGTCAGAAGGGAGAGAAAATTTCTTTTGCCTATACCTCCATACCCAGCTCCAGGATACTTTTACATTTTTTTTCTACTGTAACATAGAAGAGAACCAGTCTTGATTTGAAGATTTAAACAGTTAGTTGGATAATCTTTCCTACAGTTTTTTTTTGTTTCCATTGGAATTTTTCTGTTTTAACTTCTGGTTATCAATTTTTGTTATTCCTTTCTTTCTCTTAGTTCCATATCTGCTATTTGTCATCATGAAAGTGCTTGCTGTGATCAAGCTAACTCAGTCTTCTGTGGAATTTTTATTAGCTCCATAGATTCAGCTTCTTAGCTTTCTTACTAGAAAGATTTTTTTTAGTTCTTGGATCATTTTATTAATTTTTCATTTTTAGCACTCTCCATTTTTCTCCATCCGTTGTAAAATACCATTAAGAGCACTACATGTAATATTTCCGAACATGCTGTGCACAAAAGTAGAATCATTTACTATATTCTTCATTGCTCTTTTTATAGAAAGGGATCACAAGAATTACATCTATCCTTTTTGGCAGCCTCATACTGAGAATTTGTGTTCCATCATTTTTCACAGTTTATTCTTGAAAAATGTTTATCAGCTTGTTATTGTTCATGATATCCCCATGTTGCCTGCAAATAGATTGTTTATATTTTCCTATATATTCTCCTGCCTGGCCTTGCATGCCAGGCAATCTACAGTCAACAATTTAATGTGTGTTTGTGTGCATCTTTCCCCTGTTCTCAAAGATAGGCCCTATAATGGGCCCTTTCCACTGTTCTGAAGTCTTTGCTCTCCATGAGTTTTCAAAAGAATTTGTGAATAGTGTAAAAGTTTCTAAATTTTTCTAAGACTGAGTTCAGTGAGCTCAGGTGCTTGTCCAATAGAGATAAGTAATCCCTGACTTGTCTTTATTTTAGCCTGAGCTGTTACCTCTTTATCACTGATGTTAATTGTGTTAGCTGCCTGAGCCCAGTTACTTTCTTAATGAAGATGGAAGTAGAAAGGCTGAAGCAAAGAAGACACTAAATGAATTGCCCTTTCTAAAGCCATCTGCTACCAGCTTTCTCTCTCATTTGGCTGAGGACCAGGTCTTCTAGCTTGTCCAGTCTTATCATAATTAACCTGCTGTAACCCTTCCCTTCTCTGCCCCAAATCAGCATGTGCTTTTCAAATCTGTTGTTTTCACAAGTTTGCTTCTCCTGTGCTGTGCCGTCTTTCCTCTTTCTCCATCTTTTCCTGTGGTGCTCACATCAGTGCTTTAGGAGTGTAGTCAAAGTCACTCCTGCAGTGCAGAATGGTCTGATTTTGGATCACCCTCTTTTGTTTGTCTCTGATGAAATACCCTTAAACATTTAAAACCAAATTACTTTCTAACTAACTTAAATTCCTAGTGACCTTTCATAAATGCCTCAAAATACCAGCATTAGATTGCCTGATTTTTTCCTGACAATCTTATACAAACTCACAAATGTATTTGTTGTCCTTCGCAGAGATTTCAGAGTCTAAATAATATTTGCCAGGAAGAGATTTCTTTTTTAAATTCAGCTTTTCAAACTCATATATCAGTGCTGCAGCTACCAGCAAATCTGGACAGTCACACAACCTGGTGGCAACACGCACTAGCTAGTGATGAGAATTAGGATACCTCTGAGATATTACAGCATAACTTACAAAATAGGATGAATGGTAACAGTAGATAAGTCATTCCCTTTGAATTATTTCCCAGGAGGTTTGACTCATCTGCCCCTGAGTTAATGAGGCTGGTGTCAGATCATACCTAAATTTCAGTGCTCTGAGGAAGGCCTGCACCACTTAATGTGATCCTTCAAAAATCATGACTGATGGTCTGCCTAGCCCCATTCTACACACATGTAACTTTTAAATTAATCCCCAGTTCTACTACTGTTGGCATTTATCTTCTGGTTTCAAAATGAGATACCTCATGGGGATCTTATTCTTTAAATTCCTGTGGCACAACTTTGTGTGTCTCCTTGGTATGCTGTTAGTCCTCTACAGACCTATGTGGTCTTTTAAGGAAATCTTCTTCCTTTAAGTGTCCTGGAATTGAAGACCTCATCCTTGATGCTGCCCAAGTTTAATATCCTCTGACTGATTGGGAATAGGATTTATTACTTCACAGAGATCTTTCTTCAGTGAGGTCTGGTAGCATATCCCGAGGTGTGCTCCCAGTCTTCAGCTGAGGATGTTCCATCTTGTCAAAAAGATGGAAATTTCTGCATCAAATCAAAGCCAAGTCTGATAAATACTCATCTCTAGATTTCCATTCTTGTGGCCTAATAGAAATTTAATAAGCAAGGACTGAGAAGCACCATCAGCAACTCTTGTCTAACTGCTAGTTAGGGAAGAGCAATATAGGAAATAGAGATTTGATCTTTACTGCAAAGGAGGCATTTGAGCCTTATTTAGCTTGTGACAGTGCTTTACCCATAGCACTATTCAGTGGAAAGAGTCATACTCTGAGAATGCCTTACACATTGAACCCTGGGAAATAAAAAAGGGATCACCAATACTGAAAAGCCTTCTAGAGGTCAGGTACAAAACATAGCATCAGCACCATGAAAACATGAAAACCATGAAAACAACTTAAAAGGGTAGGCAGTTTCAGCATTTCAGTGGTTAGGCAATGACTGAGTATTCAGTAGCTTGGATGCAATCTTGGATAGGAAAAACTAAAATGTTAGGGTTTTAAACTGGTTTAATCAGATTAAGACTGGGAGCAATAACCTCTGCGTGCCTTGCAGAGGACAGCACATATACATAGAGCTCCAAAGGTGATGACTGCTTTTGTACGTTCTCTTCGTACATATTCTGAATCTCCAGTTGGAGAGTTTATTCTAAAGTGCTCTTGCCTGGAGCTCAGAATAACTTCAGCAAGGATATAGTCCCCTTTGAAAAGGATCTTAAAAGACTTAGCTTTTCCCCCCCAGAAAAATAAATACATTAATAATCAATTTTACAAAATTCGGTTGATCCATTAGTTCCAGTAGGGTGCCAGGTCTAACTTCTCCATGGAAACAGCCTCCCAAGGCTGCTGCCTGCATTGCAAATTGTGTGTAACTTAATAGTGAGTGGAGCTTAGAGAGAGTGATTCCTTTCAAATGTTTGCTGCCATCAGCTTAAGGGAAAGGAAATTGGAGGAATCCAGGAGTTTTCGTTTCCAAGTGAAGCAAGTCACACAGCACTGCACAAGACCTTTCTCAATTGCAATATGGCATCATATTAAACAGAAGCCATCTGTGTTTCATTTGGCTTTCTATCAGCTTACTTTTTTTTTTTTTCTTCTGAGATGTAGTAGCAGCAAATGTCAGAGCTTTTTCACCCTCTCGCATAATGCAAAACTAGTATGTGACTGCCTGTGTATCTATAGCTTCAGCTGACCCAGTGCTGCAAATCCTAACTTGTATGAGCTGCTCATCTAAAGCCCTTGTTTAAGTACCTTGCCAGGGTAGAGCTTTGAATTAGTTGTTTGCCTTTTTTTAAGGAGGACTTAGGGCAGTTGCAATAACAGGTGGGGGTTTCCAGTACATTCTTCAATGACCACACTGTTGTTTCCCTCACTGTTAGCTTCCAGGGCAGCTGTGCTAAATCTGCCTGGGTTGATTAAAAAAAACTGCAGCCCCCAACTGTTCCCCTGACTCCTGGCTGGAAGTTAGAGCCTCAGTAGCAGGAGAGGCTGTTCTCTTGCTGCCTGCCAGCTGCTCCACTTGTGCCGTTCACAGCCTGCACTGTTAGCTTTTATTGTAACTGGAGATATGCTGGTCTGTGAACAGGGATGCCTTGAGGTGTAATGCTGTGCTGGGCTGCTGTGGGATTCATAACTGCCATTGGGAAGGGAAAGGCAGTCACTGGGAGGTGAGGAGATCTTGTTTTTCCCTACCATGAATGCCCAGTGCTTGTGAGCCTTTAACAACTTCAGTCTTCAGAACCTTGCTAGAGGAGACACTGTGTGACATGACTTTATCAAAGCGTTATTGAAATAGAAGAGCAGTAATTAATGCCTTAAATGAACAGAGGGCACTACTGGATGTTGCTGGACTAGGTAATGGAATGGGCTGATGGCAGGGTGGGCAGACACAGCCTGTGCTACCAGTGTGTGTGAGCTCCACGCTGAAGCGGAGCGCGGCAGCATGTGCTGGGCTGGCAGGGCCTCCAGGTGTCTCACAGGGAGCAAGTGCAGGAGCTGTCCAGTTAGCTGATGGCAAGGTGGGCTGTGTGAAGACAGGGAAAGGAGATCAGCTAAGGTGTGACCTGTGTGGGTGTTTTTCTTTTTTTTTTTTTTTGTGTGTGTGTGATTTTTTTTTTTTTAAAGTGCTAGTTGTGAGGAAGGAAATATTTTCTTGTCCTCGGACATGAGGACACAAGCATTTAGCATGCAAGAGAAATCACAAGGGATTTCTGACAGGACAAGAGATTTGTGTGTTGCTCTGGGAGCACTGACCCACGGGACTGTGTGCGTGCAGAAACGAGCTCCCTGCGTGCAGCTCGTAGGCTGTTTGTGCTGCGATCCCTCTCGCTGCCTCTGTCTCCTTGGGGAATGGCAGCCTCGTGTCCCAGCTGGGGCGCCCAGGGCTGGCAGGAGAGCTCAAGTCAGATGGGTTGTCAAGTGTCTGCAGGGCTGACGTTGTCAGGAAAGAGCCTTTGAACTGGACCCTATGGGGAAATAGTAGGGACAGCAGAGCTCTGGAAATATGAGATTTTGATGACTTTTGCCACTTAATGGACTGTCTATGAAGTCTGCTGTGAGTAGGCCTTTGTTTTGATGGGCTTTGCTGCGTGAGGGTGAGAGGAGGTGGATGACTTTGGTGAGGAGTGGTATGGAAATAGATGATCTCTCTCCTCGCATCGTTTTGTCAAGCTTAGTTTCAGCCAGGTAGTAAGAGAATGAGGAGGTGTCTGTAGTGCTCAAAATGCTGTGGCGTGTCCAGTAGCAGTGTTTGTAGTTGGGGTGGTCTAAGGATTGCTGAGAGCAGTGGGATCCTTTACTGGCTTGCAGGAGAACAGCACAAAAAGGGCACAAGTTTTTGTCCACGTGGAATCGGACCGATATTATCGATCTGTGACAGTTCATCTCATCTGAAGGCCAGTTCTGGTGAAAGTCACCTTAGAGGCACCTAGCTATTTTTCAGAGTTTGAGTCCTCATGACTTACTCAGATGTGGATGTTGGTATCCTATGTTTAGGCTGAGGGAGTAGACTCTCATTAAGAGCAGCCTGTCAAAAAGACCTGTTGATTTTTATCTACTTCTTGCTGAGATATACAACAAATATGCTGGTGAAATGCATTACTCCTACATAACTTTTTCCTCTGTATGGATTCTGAATCTATGGCTTTTGAATACAGACACCAGAGTGATACCTAGGCTTAAGGAGCTCTCTTTGTCCTTATTGTAATCTAGAGTAGTGACTGTATTCAGTAAAATAGGGATTTGTGCAGGGTAGGGCTAGAGTTGTTTTGTGGCTATATTATTCCAGTCTCTTTTGCTGTTAAAATCAGATTTAGTGAGGGATGAAGTTTCTCTGGGTAATGTGGGGGAACTGCAAACAATCATAAAAGAAAAAAAAGATGAAAAATATGCATGTTGCACCTGAAGAGCAAACAAACAACTTCACCTGAGGCAATAGTACGTTTGAGGATCAAGAATCTTCTCCTTGGAACTCTCTTCTGAGTTGCATAAAGGTTATTGCAGTTGACCCAGTCTGCCAATGTATGATGTGAACAAAAAAAAAAAAAAAAAAAAAAAAAGAGGAGAGAGCGAGAGAGAAAGACAAGAGCATCACAGTTGATTCATGAACAGAATGAAAACAAAAGTGACATTTTAGTAAAGACTCATCTGTCATAAGAAATGACATGACACCAAAATTCAAAAAAAAAAAAAAAAAAAGCAGAGGGGGCACCTAAAACAACTTTTATATGTATGTCTCTGTTTTACCCTTATGGAAGCTGAAGAATGTCAAAGGACACAAGAGAGATGCACTGAGTTGATTTGTTTTCATATATTTTTTCCGGAGTACTGCATTCTCATAACATTTTCTGGGTCACTTTTCTGGTTCCTCTTGTTCGTTGCTACAGACTTGTGACAGCTCTGTCAGCTTTGCAATGATGACAACTTGCATGTTTTCTTAAAAATGTAGATGAACAAAAATTTAGATAGAAGGTAGCCTGAAAATTGCACCCAAAATCACACCTAATATTTTCTAAGAGTTTTAGTCATACTGTATCCTGCAGGGTAACTAAGATTTTTTTTTTTCTTCTCTCTGAGCCCCTCAAAAACTGTGTAGATACATTAACCAGACATCCAGAAAGGACAACTTCTTTGCTCTTTAATGCTTCTTTTTTCTCTGCTGTGTTACCTTTTTATTATTATTATCTGTGCAAACTTATACATAGGTGCAATGAAATCTTAAGGAAAATGGCAATTTTGTTTTCTAATCTCTGCTTAATGACATAATGTAGTACAGCTGAATGCTTCTCTGGCCCTGGAGCCAGCCGTCTAACTCTAGTGGAACTCACTTGCACATCCACATCACATACACAATCTCATGCTTCTTCCCTCTTTGCAGCCTCGAAGGGGTGAGGATGAAGAAACTTCTGACCACAGAACTGGCAGATCCTGATCAGCTCTACTGAAATTATGATTATTCATGTATAAAATGGATAATTCCTTATTGAATGGTTACTGACAGATTAAGAATGATTAAAGTTGGCTGTTGTTTATATGTTAAAAGGGCAGCTCTTTGATCCAAGTAGGCACCAGTCTATATGAAAATCTATGTGCATTTGAGGGAGATGAAGGACTAGCAAGAGGATTCCTGGAAAGGCGCTGATTTTTCTCTAAGGTAAAGCAGCTAAATATTTTCCATGCAGTATGCTCCAGCTTTTTAATATTAAAAGGTACATAAATACATTGAAAGCATGAAGAGGGGATCAAAAACTTTCTTAAAACACTCAATAAATCCTGCATCAGGTAATAAAGTGGCTGATATCAGAGCAGCTGTCTGCTCATTTCAGATAAGCTCTTATGTGATTTGATATTATCACAGGCCCATGAGTTTGCAAATTTTAGGTGGGAAAACTTTCTGAGCAAAGGCCATGACAGGCCACTTCTGGAAACAGCTTGATATAATTCACGCCTGTCAAACTGTTAGAGCAGTCTTCCTTGCAATATCTTTGAACATTTGAGTTTGCTGTTGAAGCCAAGAAAGTATGGTGTGTGTAGGGAGAGAAGTAATGCTAACTAAAGCAGACTTCTTTTTCTTTTATTTTTCTTTTCTTTATCTTTTTTTCCCCCCTCTATTTTGAGAAGATTTAATCCTTGGAAAATCTTGATGATATATCTCAAGGTGCTTCATTTACCTGTACGCTCATCCCTCCACTCTGTCCCAGTGTGCACCATGATCTTGGAGCTTTCAGCTGCGCGTGGCAGGCTCACACGCTGCTCCTTGTGCCTGGCAGCTGCAGAAGGTGTCGTGCAGCTTCATTTGGCCATGATATCCCCAGGGAAGGGGAAAAGAGTCTAGTTTCTAGTCGCAAGCGCCCGAGTGAGGGGTAGAGGCTCTGCTCCCTCCCATGCCACTCCTCAGGGTTGGGCTGCCTGCACGCATGGCAGCTCAGGTTCATGTGTGGTTTTTGGGTCAGGCTGCTGGCAGGAGAGCAGGGTGAGAAGGAGCTGGGTTTAAGCTTGCCCTTGGTCCTTGCCTGTGCTGTGTTATGGTTATGCATGTTCCTGGCCTTGTTCCTTGCTCACTCGCAGGCTTGACGTCCTGTCTTGACCTTGCACCCACCGTGGTCACCCACTGTGGACTCATCTGGGAGCCGCTGGGTGCTGGGCTGGCCCTGGCAGCTGTCACTGGCCGTGCCTGGCTCACCCGCCTTGGGTACTGTGGGACTGCACCTCTCCTGTTGCTCCCTGACATCCGTTTCTGGGCTCGTGCTCAGCCATGTCAGAAGCAGGGCAGAAAGGTTTCGAAAGTTGGTGTTTTTTATTTTTCTCCCCCACCCTGGAGAGATTTGCGGGGAGGCCAAGGACCAGTCTGAGGCTCTGGGAGCAGAGCGAGTCTGTCCTGGTGCTTCGCTTCAGCAATGCCTTTTGCCTACTGACAAACAAATATAAACTTATGTTGGCATAATAATTCTGTAGCAAGGGGTCAGTCTCACGGTGATATATCCCTCATTTCAGTAATTCCTGACGTTGAGAGAGTACTATCTGTCTAACTATGTACTTTTTCTGTGGCTTAGCTTAGTTTTTTTCCATTGCAGGCCATGCTACATTATATACTGTTGTTTTTTCCCACCAGCTAAGGGCATGGATAAGGACAATCAATTACTAGTTGGTGCCCATCCTCTTTGAAGCCATCCTCTGAGAGCAGGATCCATATTTTCTGATATAATTTCCTGTCACAACTTCTTTCCCCCTTTTTAATCTGCCATCTTTTGTTCTGATCATGTTGCTCATGATAAGCATATGTTGGCTAATATTAATCATCAACAATAATATCAGCAATGTTTGAGTTTCCAAATTCTATTTGCAAATATGTCAAGTGGATTTTTTTTTTTCCAGATTTCTTGATAGTTTACTTCCCTTTTCTCAGATGGGGTCTCCATAGTTTCAATTGCTCTGTGGTATGCATCACAATAATTGGAGTGTAAAAAGACATGAACAGTGCTAAAAAAAATAGGCCATTCATCTGAAATCTGCTCAGAATCTGTTTTGTTAGTTTAACATAACCGCATGAGTATTGCGTGAGTTGCCAGCAACTGCTTTACCTCACTGAGGTAAAGAGTCAGGATATTTTGTCCCCGCTGAGGATGTTTTAAAGTGGGCCAGTGACAAAGAAGTGGGCTGCTGTTCATGCAAACTGTCGCATTTCAGCCCAAAGTCACCATGCTGCAGCGCGGCCCGGCGTGCTGGGGATGCAGGGAAGCAGCTGGCTGTGCTGTGCGAGGAAACGGCCCACGGGGTGTCGTTCCTGACTCATGGGCTTAGGCAGACCCAGGTGCAGTGCAGAGGCACCAGGGGGAGAGTCTTTTAGGAAGTCCTGGCATCAGAGGGACCTCAAGGATAAATGGAGGAAGGCTTTCTTCATATAAGGAACAGTTGGTTATAGACAGTCCAAAGGGAAATGATTATTGTACTTTGCTCTTTCTGTTCCGATTATATAGCAATGCCTGTGTGTGTTTTGATTTTTCTTTTTTGGTGTTTCAGAAGAGTTTTTATTTTATTTTTTAAGGACTTCTTTTAACACATGTATCTCTGTGTTATTTTCTCCATCACTAAATTATGCTGCAGTGTTAAAGATTTAACTTCTTTTTGAAGACTTTGTTAAAACCCTATTGAGAGCTTGGTTGATGTAAGAGTCTGTGTTCACTATGGCATCTACTTTCTCCATAAAGGCTGCATCTATATATCTCAAAGGTTGGCACATTGACTTCAGTTATTCTGTAGGTATCTAAATGAATAGTTATGGGTAGCAGCTTAGGTGCTTCTTATCTCAAAATGTAAATGTCTCTGTGCTGTTGCCTTTCCCTTTCCACTCACATAAGGCAAATCTGTGATGATTATGCATTGTAGGTCTCTCAGGTAAGCGAGATGAATATGGGCATGAATAAGTGAGTATAAAAATGCTAGATGATATTGAATTGTAGCAGCTATATGTAAAGCTTATCCTGCAGAATTTTATTCCTTTTTTTGCCATACTTTCCTGCTTTTTCTTTAGTCCATTTATGGCATGGTGTTAAGTACAGAATTCTTTAATAGAATTCTTTATCTTTTTTTAAACGTACACAATATATTAAAGAACTGAAATATAATCACTCTGGAATCCCTTTGGCAATTTTTTTTAAAGCTCTAAACGTTTAACTCCCATTCCAGCTTTCTAGCTACCTTGTTGTTTTTATTTCTCAACAAGATCCTTTAAAATAGCCTCTAACTCTGCAGTATAGAATCTTACACATTATAAAAAATGGTTTTTGCAATGGAGGTAAGGAAATGATATTAGAAATATCCCTGCAAACAGCTTGCCAGAGAGTTAAGAAGATGGTGTCAAGACTGGCATGTTTCCAGCTCTGGGCAACCACTGCATTTAGGTATTTTTCTAAAGTTCATTTAATTCTTCACATATGTTCTTTTCATAGCCCCAGAAGAAATATTTTTGCTATGCCCTAAAAAAAGAGAGAGGAAAATCAATGCCAGCTGCTGAGTGCTTAGAAGAAACTTTGAAACTTTGTAAGACCAAGGAATACAACACACACAATGGAATTAAATACACTGGATACAAGAAACAGATTTGATTCAAGCTAAATATCAACTGTACATAAGACAAAGATAAAATAGAGATTTTACCATGAAAAATCTTGAGGAAAGGGATAGGAAATACAGTATGTTTTCTGCAATGCTTAACCCTACATATCACAGCAGAAATACCATCCTTTGTAAGTTTGAGTACTACCTGGAAGTAGAAATAAGGGAGTATTTAATGTGTATTTTAGTCAGCACTTTCAATAAAACCCACTGGTTGTACGTGGGGCCTGGTTGTAGCTCATGTTTGCACAGTTTTCACTGTTTAACTAGCAAAAATCTTAATTGCAAATGATGCTTTATTATAAGACAGGTATATTTTAAAACCAGAGCATTTTTTTTTTCCAGAAATCAACCTCCCCAAAACCTACAATCCCTTCCAAAAGGAAGGGATTCCCCCATCCTGCAATATTTTAAAGCTGCTTGGACTGACTATTGACTTGTGGCCTTGTGCGACCTAGTTTTGAAAATCTCCAAGGATGAAAATTTCACAGCTTCCCTGAGCACCTGTTCCAGTGCTTAACTACTACCAGAGTGAAACATCGTTTTCCTCATATCTTTCTTTGGAATCCCTGTGCTGCAGCTCTTGTCCTTTTGCTGTACACTTCTGAGATGTCTGACTCCATTTTTCTCTCTAGCACCCATCTAAGCTGCAGAAAGGCTACAATTAGGTCACCCATTAGACACCTTCTCTCAGGTTTAAGCAGACACAGCTGGTTCTGCCTGTCCTTATACGTTTTGTACTCCAGGCCTCTAACCATTTGAGTGCCCTTGTGCTTGCTGAATAAAAAAGGGCTAATTTTTTTCTGCTTATTCCTTCAATGCAAAGTTTTCTGAGCTCTGTAGACTTTGCTTCCCCCGTGATAAGTGGAAAGCACTGGGCTCCAGAAAGAATCATTTACTCTTTCTCACTTTTTTTTTTTCTTTGTGCAGCAAGTGGATGGTCAGAGAGAGAGAGCACTTCCTTCAGAGTGTTTCTCAGCCATCCTCTTGAACTTCAACTTCAACTGAGTCTTCTCTTCAACTACTATTGAAGAGGAGGGCTCAAGAAGCTTCAAGATGTCCTCTGATCCATCCCTCTGACCTAAGGCAGCAAGTACTATAACAGTGCCATCTCTCTCACTGAGGTTTGCTGAAGCTGTTTTAAAAGATCTCAAAGACTGGAGACTCTAGAATTCCTCAGTGCTCCTGTCCCCCTAGCTCCCCTTTCCTCTGTCATGGATACAGGAACAAATTGCTTCCTTTCTTTACAACAGTGTTTTTTGTACTTTTGTACTTCTCGTGTCCCTCAGCCTGTTCTCCTGAAGGCTAGATGAGTCAAATACACCCTTCTCCTTCTCCTCATGTTATGTTATCTAGTTCTTGATAATTTCTGCTAATCTCTTCTGGACCATCTCCAGCAAGTTCTTATTTTCTTTAGAGCAGCACCTAGTGCAGTGCTTCAGCTGAAGTTTAACTGCTGTTGTGTAGGATGGTCAGACAGCTCTGCCAGGCTTGTAGGCTACATTTGTATTTATGCACCTCAGTGTTTTTTTTTTTTTTCTTTTAAGTAGCATGATGTTGACTCATTTTCAGTTTGTGATCCATAGTAATGTCCAGGCTTTTTATTTTTACTTATTTATTTTTTCTGCCCCCTCTTCAGATTTGCTGCTTAGTATCTGTCTTTCAGTGCTCGTTCAGTTCACTGTGTCACTACCAATGTGAATTGTGGGTGTCGCTTTTGAATAACATTACATTTCTCTTGGTCTGTACCCCTGATTTTCTAAGATCTTTTTTTAATTCTGTACCTGATCTGCAAGCATGATGATCATGAACTCTGTTACATCACTCAAATTCATCATGAAAATGCTGTGCTGATCTGGATCCTAGTCATGCCTTGTGGGACTCTATTCTGTTCTGATAGTGGGTCATATCTAACTCCCCTTCTGTGGTTGGCTAGCCCATTTACATGCTTTGACAGTAGTTTCACGTAGCTGTGCTTCTCTACTTTCATTACAAAAATGCCATGTGCCATAATGTGAGAAAATGTACTTGTGTCATGGGAATTTTTATCTCCCATGCATGATTGTAGAAGTTGCACTGAAGAAGTTACCTTCCGCTGAGTTACTCGAAGCAATAATGGCAGGTAATTCAAAATGCTGCAAGACTTTAGGTAGTGAGATACCAAGATGCAGTAAGTATTAGAAGGAAGTGTGGAATTAATATATTTTTAAGGCTCTCCATCCACCCTGAATTCATATATTGTAGAATATATAGATATTAGTATTGAGCTTTTTCATCACTTACTGCCCTGAAATAAAAGAAAGGTTGAGGACTGGTAGAATCAGACTGGGAGGATATTGCGGGTAAGTAGGTTTTTTCAGGAGCAATTCTTCCTCTTTGTACGTTGTTAAAAAGTTCAGGTGCAGAACAATGTCATGAAACGGAGAGAAAAACAAAAAAATGAAGAAACAAGTTAAGCTACAAGCCAAATTATGAAATAGATTCATTTTTTTTTGGTGTGCGGAAAACGGTACAGCACCTGGATGGAAAACAGACCATCTAATTGAACAAAATTACCAAGTTACCCACAATTACCAAGACACCCACAGATATTAGAGGTTTTTCCTAAGGAGGTCTACAATGTAATGCAAAATTCTCTTAGATTATACCCATTTTTCAGATAGAAGAATATGATATTAACTGTGAGTTGTCCTGTTGCAGCTGGCAGGAGTGTGGCAGGGCTGCATATATTCCAGAGCTTCCCCTGAGACGATCTCATGCCTCCTTCACAAAATCCCACGCTGTGCCGAGTCTACTGTGCATTTTCTCTCTATGTGATTACCATGTAGCACTTTGTGGTCTGCTATTAGCACTTCAAAAGGCCAGCTGTTCCCTCAGATTATCAGTTAACTGGTCATTTCTAAGTAGGCCATGGTTATTGTCCTGGGGAGATTCTAGGTTGGAATATAATTAAATGTGCTTGACAGGTTTTTCAGAGGCTCGCTTTGGGGGAGTTAGCATAAATTTCCACACTGGATAAAAGTCTTCAAGAAATCAATGCTCTTATTAGCATCTTATGGCAGAGTTCATCCTAGTTTATGTACATACTTGCCACTCATTAATATCCCAGTACGTGTCAGATTCTTCCTTTCAAAATTACACTGGTATAGGAAGGTAATATAAGATATTTGTGCTTATCTGTGTCATCGTGGGGATCTGTTCCACGTGCCCGCATGCAAACCCCTCTGGAAGGACACGAAGAGTGGCGTGCTGCGATAATTTTATTTCCAGGTCTGTGTTTTGCAGGCTTGGATTTCATGTCGTCGTTTTCCTAGAGACACAGTAGATGGCAGTGCATAACGTGCATTACCCCCTTACTGCACGCTGCTATTCCCAGTGGGAGCTGTCGGGAGCCGATGAGGTTACACGGGAGGGCTCCCTGCAGAGAAAAGGAGGCGGCTTCTGCAAAACAGGGCACTCCGCAGCATCGCTTTTGTTCAGTGGATCAGGACTGCTGAATCAGCAAAGGAAATTACCCCCGATTTAACCAGGCTGCATCACTAGCAGGGATGAACGGGGAGCTCCGAGTGCCTCCTGCCTCCTGGCAGAGTGTGGTTTCCAGCAGATGCCAGGCCCAGGCTGTACTGGTTTTCATCCCTTTTTTTTTTTTTTTCTTCCACTTAAAAGGTCATTAACAAATGTAAACAATCCTCTTGATTCATGTTCTTAATATCTTGGATGCTTAAAAATCCAGGCAATTTGCCAGGCAAACTCATTTTTCACCCTTTGTCCTCATAGCTCTGTGTGAATGTGAGAACACTCATTTTAGATGCTTTGCGATGTTTGAACTAATATCTGGTACTAAAATAATGATGGCATGATATGAAACTTCCCTTCCCAACTCCTGATGTGGGCCTCATCAGTATGATGTGGTGCAAGGGATAATTTGAAGTAGGAAAATGGGAGATTGGAGAGGAGAAGGAAGAAGCATTACTTACCTGAATGCCTAGAAAACTAATACAGGAGTACTGTAATACCAGGAATAGGCAAAACAAGGAATAAAGTCCCTAAACTGAAGAGTTTTCTGTAGAAAATGCATTGCTTATAGCACCAAATTAATCCAAGTGGATTGCAGCTCCTGGATCCAGAGCTACTAGTTGTACAGATATGGTGCTAGTTGTACAGATATGGTGCTTTTGAGATTGCTCATGTCAAGGCAGTTTTTGGTTTGAAAACTGTCTGGAGTATTGCTGGATAACAACATATGGAGTTACATTTGGAAATTTACTGGTAGCCAGTTATCTCACTATTCAAATTCTAAAGGATTTGCCTGAGCTCCCTCAGTAACTAGGATAGCATTACTTTCTAAAAGACCTCTTTGAATAGCCTGAATGTCTTTTTTAATTAACTAACTGTTTTTTTTTAGAATTAAGAAAGAAGCACCAGGATAGTTCTTGAAGTTGTTGTTCTTCTGTTTATTACCAATTCTCCACCTGGAAAAGCAGCAGAGTTGGGTAACGACATAACTTGTGTCTACTGGAATTCATAGGAAAGAGAAGTCTTGTCCTCTTTCTTTGATTAAAGATTCCTCTTCAGCTGAGAAGAAGCAAAATGTGTTCTTATTTTCTCTGCTGTAGGGCTGTAAGGAGTATGAAGCCACATCTCATCACATGGAGAATAATCTAATTACCAAAAGTGCTACTTACAGTGACAAGTAGGCGAAAATAGCAATTGTTTTTATAGACTGAGATGCAGACAGCATCTTTCAGGCAAAGAGGATTATTTTTTAAAGCAAACACATGATCTACCTGTCAGAATTAGTGTATAGAACCAAATAGTAACAGCAATTGCTTCTCTCAAGTGACCTATTCTGAGTGGAGTGTTTATCCTCCAGCATGTATCATTTGGAAATAGGAGATGTAGAAAAAGATATGATTCAATTTCTCTGCTAAAAGACAAGAAGATCAGAGCTGTTCTTTTAGAATCTGCTTTTTAAAGTATATGATTTCATTCAGAATGACTAAATAGGAGACGGGTCTATTTTCAAAACTATGTTCTCTGCAGGGGGTGTTCACTGGGAGGTAGATTGGGAATCCCTGTGTGTGGTGGTGTCTGCAGTGAAAGCTCGCTCTGTTCTCCTCCGAGAGCTCATCTCCCTGGGAAGGTCCCCATGTGGAAGATCCCTGCAGATGTTTGGTGCTGTACCATTATCTTGGGCAGATACAAACAGAAGGGCATCCGCTCTACTGCTGAGAGCTGTGTGCCTGGACAAACGCTTCTCGCTTTCTGACTCCCCCTCTATTTTCTGCACTTCTGCAGAGACAGCTCTGGTGGTTTGTGTGGCTCAAGACTGGGCTGAGAGAGAGGTTCTCACTTAGACTGGGGTGGCGGATGAGGTTGACTAGAGGGATAGGAGAGTGTCTGTCCTTGGAGCTATCTGAAACCCAACTGGACATCGTCCTGGGCAACCTGCTCTCCCTGACCTTACTCGAGCAGGGATATCGAATCTCTAGTGGTTCCTCCCAACCCCAACAATTCTGGGATTCTGCGAGCTCAGCCCAGCAAAGAGATGTGAGATAATACAACTGTCCTGGCCAGTGGAATTAATTTAGGAAAACGTAAAAACACCAGAGGTATCACCGAGATACTGTAGAGGGCAGATATCCTTTAGAGGGCCAAGAATTTAGAAGGTAGCTCTGATTTTCACCTCAAAAAGACAAAAGATTTAATGAACAAAAAAAGGCTAATTTTTTCTTTCTTTCTTCTTCTTTTCTTTTCTTTTTTTTTTTTTTAACAGAGTGTCAGTCTTCCAGGAGACACCTGAATGGACAGAAATGTCAGAAGCACTCTTGGGTCATCTTCATAACTGTGAATTTGTGAAAGAGCTTATCAGCCAGACTACCTGGTTTAGGAGGCAAGAATGCTCTTTTGATGCATATTTCAAAATCTCTTTATAGTGTTAGCTTGGTATTTTGTAATGTGCAACATTAGCACTTCAGAGACTCTCATCTTTTTTTAGAAACAAAAAGTGAAGTTTGACTGTAATATTTCTACTGTTCTTCTCAGAGAGGGGCAGGTATTAAGCTAAACAGCTAAATTCAGCAGGTCTCATATCAAACAGCCACCACCTTTGTGAATTTTCCAGCATAGACAACCACTCATTCCCATGCTAAAGAAAGAAAGAAAGAAAGAAAACAAGATGAGCAGGAAATCTTGCAAAATCACCAAAGTATCCCACGTAGACTTCCTAGCTTTCAGCAAGGTCTCACTTTACCTGACGCGGTTTGACACCCTGACCGAGTTCCTGCAATCTTTGAAAGTGGGAGGGCATCCTTTGCTGCTTCCTTAGGCTGATTTGAAGACTAGAAACAGGGTAGCCGGAAGGAAACTGGACCTGCAGTGACACAAAACAGGGCATCTTCTTACAGTGAGAGGAACTCCTGCAAACCTGAAACCTGGCAGTGTAGCTGAGAAATATCTATCCTAAATTTTATCCCTCTTCGCTACTTTCCTTTTTTTTTTTTTTTTTTTTTTTTTTCCTCCTGCCCTGCCTCTTGTTTTCCACCTCAGTCTGCACTGAGCTGCTTGGTGACCCTTCAGGCCAGTAAGTTGAGTCTTGGTTTTCCACTGCAGCCCTGAGGGAAAGCAGTGATTTTTTTTTTCTTTCCTTCCAAACTGAGCCAAGGACCATGTGAAATTTCCCTGGTTTTGTTTTGTTTTGTTCCTGGAACATGCTGCTATTGGTTGCCATTTGTCTACTAATGGCCTGCTCCTGCACTCTGGGCACTGGTTAATTATTGTGACAAACAGTCGTGCTGGAGACGAGCTAAATAAAAAGGAAAAAGTGAAGCTCCCATCTCTACAGATTAACTGTAAAGCCAGAACAATACTACTAGCCTGTGGCACCATCTTTCCAAGAAAGTTTTGCCAGGTCATACTGCTTAGAACATGAATATATCAGACAGAACACTGAGGGGTTGGGAGGGGGACAAAAAAAAGTTAGGGATAATTCTGCACTGAAAGGGGAATAGATTGGCTGGTTTGCTTCGATATTCTTTGCAATCTGTCTTGCACTAACACATTTTTAAGCAAAGCACCGTTTTTCTTTTCATTTCGTACTTTTCTCCTGCTTTTACTTCTTCCCTGGGTCTGCATTCTGAGGTTCTGCTCAGAGGAGGGGAAGAAGTCAGCTATTCACTCATTTACATTAGGTAGTTCAGGTTTGACATAAATATTTCAACGTACACTACTATTTTAGTTGCCTCCCTCTGGAAGTTTCCAATCTTGACTATCTTTCTTGAGCAAGGGCATTGAAAACTGAACAGATGTTTCTCCCCAAATCACCTTTGTTCCTAACAGATATTCAGAGAGTATTGCTGAAATATGCATAAGCATTAAAAGATACCAACGTAGGAATACTAATTAATATACATTGTATGGCACTATGAAACAATGACAGAATAAGGCAAGCTGAAACTAAAACATCGTACAATTAAATCAGACATTTTTCTAGGTATATAGTCTAATGTGAAATCTTCACACATAGTGTTTCCTCCAATATTCATAAGAAAAGGACACTGCAGGAAAGTGCATTGCAATATGCAAAGGTTCTTTGCCAATATATTTAATATATCTTGAATGAAGCAGCACATGAAATATTGTTTACTAGCTTAATCACTGTGATTATTCCTAAATGGACAGCTGTGGAATGCATTTAAGGGTAATTAAAACTTGTTCTATTTATTTACTTATTTTAATTGTAGATGATTCAAGAACCTATGCTGCATGCTCAGAATTATGATTTTGTCAAGAAAAGGTCTAATAAATGCTGATTAAATAATGTTTTGTCAAAAAAACTTTTTTAATGGCATTTCCTCCCCTTACTAATTGCCATCATATGGAGGATGGATGTTTTTGACCATCTCAACAAGCAAGGCATTGAACAGGAAAACATTGATTTGAAAATCGGTATCACGTATTTTCACAATTTAGAAACAGGGCAGTGGTCTGGGCTCGAATGGTTGTGCTCTCTGGTAGAACGAAGTTATAGGTGGCTTCAGATTTGCAGTCCATCTACACCTGGAATACTTAGCAGGCAAGGACAGGCCAGGGACCTGGCAGAGCCCAGTCACCTCCATAAAACTGTAATTTCCAATTAGGAAGAAATAAACCATAACTTTTTGCTTGTTATAGTCTCCACCTCCATAGATTTGTGGCTGCACAGAGCGGCACCACAAGCTTGCTGAGCAGTGGCACAGGCAGGACGTTTCTCTGACCTGTGCATTCAAGCCTTCTCCATCTCCCCTAGCTTTGAGAGCAGCTGTGCTAGGAAAATTGTTACATTTTCAGCATTGTGAGCTTCCCTGATGCTCATCAAAAAGCTGTTTTAGCCTGGGATGTTAAGATGAGAATATTCCACCAAATATTCTAGAACCTGACCAGTTTTATGGATTTTTAAAATTACAGATTATGTTATTCCGCCTCCTCACTGCCAGGGTTTAAAACATGTTACCATGGGATTACAGATAAAACAGAAATAACGATGCCAAGAGAAGTTAGCTGAAACCTTCAGCGACTAATGAGTTCCAGTGCTTTCCAAGACTCAAAACGTGATAAAATGCTGGAAACGCTGACAGCTCACAAGCATGTGTCACCAGGAGATGTGAATTCTTAGATGTTTTTAAGGAAGGCTCAAGTAGTCAAAATATCATAAATGATAACCTGTGCCATTTAGAGTACATCATTGGCTAATTCAGAACAATGACTTGTCATGTTTTTATTGGGGAAATCATGTAAGATCATGTTAGGGGAAAAGTAATGCAAAAAGAAAATGAAAGCTAATTGTAAAAGAAAAGGTTAGTTGTCATGCTGATGATAGCCGTTGCTATCAGTCTGTGATTGCTGTGTGAAACTGTCAAAGGGACAGCATGTAAAGCTGACAACAAAAGTGGAGTAAGCCCCATCTAGCAATTTTAGCCCCATGGATTACCTTGAGCTTCAATATTGCAGAAAAAAAGCCTTGCAGGGCTTGTTCCTTTAGTGTCCCCAGGTGCTGAAGGGGAGCCTCCAAGGCTGGATATAGCCTTGGATGTGGCCTCCAAGCCAGTGTGGTGAAAAGAAGCAAATCAACAGCAAGATCTCCTTCACTGTAGGATTAATAGTAGGCTGCAGCTAGGTTGGTAGTAGGCAAGCACCAGTGCTGGGATAGAAATGTCCCCTTTGTCACCATAGAGTGGTTCCCAAGTGTAGAGTTAACCAGTAAATTGTTATGGATTCAGGCTTCTGCTGTCGCTTGACCATGTGCTCAACTTGGTGGGCTAAAGCTGTATTTTTATCCTGTGTTAGCTTCCTGAAAAAACAAGTGTGTTGGAAAACTGCATGCATGAAGCTTAAAGAGCAAGCACTTCTCCCTAACTCTGAGACAAATGAAGGCTGGTATGGCAATAACAGGAATAGTTTTGGGTTGGGAGAATTTAACAGGGAAATCAATTATCTTGAAGCAATTCTGTGGGTCCACTGGATGACGTGGTGATGGGAGAGATGTAGTCGAAAAGTATTGCCAGAAACAGGAAACTGAGGTAATAGTTTTGCAGTCACTTTAAAATGCATATTTATATACTCAGTAGAAAATCTACTTGATATGAAGATGGTACCAGTGAGATTCCTCCGTTATGAACTGATGCCAACTCCGCCTGAGGGTTATTCTATTTAATACATTTTTCTCAAAAAATTCTCATAGAAGATCACAGAACCACAGAATGGTTGAGGTTGGTAGGGACCTCTAGAGATCATCTAGTGTAACCCCCCTGCTCAAGCAGGGACACTCAGAGCACGTGGCGCAGGGTGGTATCCAGATGGGGTTTGAAGAACTCGATTTGAAGTTCTTCTTCATATGGAGATTAAACTTCCAGTGTTTCAATTTATACCCATTACCCCCTGTTCTGTCACTGGCCACTGCCAAGAAGAGTTTGGCCCCATCCTCTTTACATCCTCCCCTCAGGTATTTGTAGATATTGATAAGTTCCCCTCAGTCTTCTCTTTTCTAGGCTTAAGATGAATGACAGGATCCCATGGTTAAAGATTTTGTTATGAACGGTGGTTGGAGATTGTGATGCAAAAGCCATAAAAAGATAATGATTCATGGAATAAGCATCCTGTGGGCTGTTTCCTCATAATCAGTGGCTCAGTGGCTACTTGGACAAAGCTAATTGTGATGAGAGAAAAAGGGTTACCTGAAAAAAATCCAAGCAGTACAGATATAATTATCTGTTTTTGCCACAGTAGTGTCCATGTCCTAGGATTTAAAAAAGAAGTGTTTCTATTAGTACCTGTTTACTGAAGCATTAAGGTCCCTCATCAGTTATATATTTATCTGTTCATTGAAAACTTAAAAAGGATGAATTATTCTGCATTACTCAAAAGAATAACTTTTAAATATTTATTTATTTACATGTATGTAGCCAAAGGAAATGATCATATGACTTCCACTGTATTTACATGCATACCTTGCTTTAGCTAATTGTGCACAGTTGCAGAGAATCTTATTAACCAAGAAGGTCTCAAAAAGCTTGTCTGCCACATAGAAATAGGTTTAAAGTTGTGCATTTGCAAATCAGAATTTATAATGTATCATAAACCGTAATAGAAACACTGTTAAGATTTGAGAATTGTTTGAATGTATTTACAAGATTTGTATGGTCCTCGATTTATGATAGCTCACACAGTTCATTGCCTTTTCCTCAGTATTTCACACCTTTTCTCCTACATTTTAGTAGAGGAGTCTTCTAGGAGAGAAATTTATGGAATTAACTTGATTTCTTTTTCTTTTTTCATTTCTGAAGTCTCTGTGTGTTTTTCTCTCTCCTGGTGAAATGTATTACCTGCTTGAACTGTATGTACCTGTCTGGGATAACTCTGGAGATGGAGAGGAAGGAAGCAGCAGTTAAAAATCAATGCCTTTTAAATGACGTTATATCCTTAAAAATCTGGGACCTGTTTCTCTTCAGGATAAACATGGGGCATGGGAACTGATATTATCTTTTAAAAACATAGGACCAGACAGGACCTGACTTTTTGCAGCATGCTGATCACAGATTTACACTCAGAATGTTTATAAGGAAAATGTTGGGCAACAACAGCTTCTCTTTTCACAAGACACTTGCTCCTGAGTTAAGGCTTTTGAAGTGCTGGTAACTTTGTCATATCACATTCTTTGAAGGCTGTTAAAACAGTTTGGCTTTATTAGCATTCACAAAGTGGAAGCTACTGCTTTGCTGACTTTCATTTTGAGGACGGGAATGGCAGTTCTCCTTTACCCAGGATATCTGAGTAATAAAAAATCCTTCTTTTAGAGCCCCAAAGATGGCCTAGGATATTGCATCATGATCATTTGCAAAAGCATGCTTCAGCTTACCCTGTTGTTCTGCTCCTCTGGACTGGGGGCATGGTTAGGACATGCCATAGCTCATGTCCAACCCAGGAGTCCAGATTTCCTGCTTATGGAAGCAATTTACTGGGGATAGTGTAAGAGGGAAGAGGAATAATCTCCACGTGGGTCATTTCCTGACATGTGGACAGCCTGTGGCTGACGTGCACTCTGTAGACTGGAGCCTACAGGTTTTGATACAGCATCAGAAGGGACATCTACCTAGATCCCTGGCGAGACTGCAGCCAGCTTTTCAGTATTTCTTGTGTCTTGGATATGTACTGGATAGCACCCAATTTGCTTGTAAAACCCAATTTATTGGTCTGTATTTTGAATGCCTTTCTTTTTGAAGCCTGTAAGAAGGGTGGAGACCAGTTCACAACTCTTGAGATGTTATTAGGATAGGAAGGGCTCCACAGAGGATTCTTTTCTCCAGCAGCTTGCTTTTGGCAGAGCAGGAAGGTTTGACTGAATGAGGGAAGGGCAGAGCAGCCACACATGGTGATCTAACAGTGCTGACATGACTAGAAGTGGCAGAACATTATTGTTTTTGCCAGTGGTGTAGTGTTCCTTTTCAAAACAATAAAATACTAGGGCATTGCTTTATCTCCTCTTAATCTCTGTCATTTGGAGAGTAGCAAATAAACTCGCCAGCTGGCGAGTATAAGAAGCAGATAAATGCTATGCTATTTTACTTAGATTTGAGTTAATGCATTTACCTGCACATGACCTAGCTACCATGTCATTCCCATTAGGTAGAAACTAGCTGCTGAGAATGAGTAAATAGCTTTGTGAAATGCTGCTCTTAGCTCCAGCAGCCCGAAAACACAGCTCTCCACCCTAAATTAGTTGTCAGGATGCTTTATGGGGATTTGAGAGCATTGCGCTAAAGCAGCTGCTAAAGATCATAGTTCTGTTTTTTTCCCCATTATGTCCTTGTCTCTTGCTGCTGATGACAGAGAGAGCCTAAGTGTTGAATTTGGTTGGATACCTATCTCTGGAGCACTAAAGTTGTGGAGAAGAAGTCAAGCTCAATAAATTCTTGCTCTAGCCAAGAGTCATGGTGGTCTCAGAGCTGAGAAAGTGACTCCAGCTCCTTGTGGGAAGCCCCACATCCAGCTGTAGCTGGGGCACAGGCTTGGACACAGATGAAGTCTGCTCCATGTCACTGCTTTGGAGTGTCTTCTGGTTTGGAGTTATTCTGGGGAAGAATAATTGGGGAAGAAAAAAGTAAAACACGGGGACTTGGTCTTTGATTATAACGCCAGTAATTACCAAAATTACTTAATAAGCTAGTAGGTTCTATAAAAACAGTGACTAGAGGTATTGGTGCTTGTACGCCAATTAAAAGCACCATTAAATAAATGGAGCTTTTATTTGCTATGTGTTCTTTCCCAGGCACCAGATACATGTCGGGTAAATCTAGAATGTTTTAAAGTGATCACAATGTCTGTTTCAAAGAATGATAAAAAGAATGCTTCCTTTTACTTTTTCGTCATCTCTCCTCTTACATGGGCACAATTTTTCACTCAGTAGTGTTAAAGTGAGTAGCTCAAACCTTTATTACTTTCTAACTGAAAAGTACAATTTTATGGAGGTGGATGTGAGCTATAATTTATTGCCTCTTAAATCCATAATCAAATTGAATGTATGAGGAGGAATTAGATTATGCACTTGGTTAGCCTTATTGTGGCCTTCAAATGTACTCCAGATGGTAGGGACACTAATTCAAACTTAGTTTAAAATTAAAAATTTTATACTTTAAGCTTGTAGCCTACCTTCTTCGTGAAAAAATTAAAATTAAACAAGTAGTGCAATTATTTCTTTCAGATGATACAGATGATACAAATACAGATGATACAGATGATTCAGATACAAATGTTTTGTATGATACTTAATGAAATATTACTTTTAACTTTTATTAAAACTTCAATAATTTTTGCATTATAGAGATCACCACAACACTGCTTTTTAAGTTCATGTCACAGTGTGAGGCATACAGGCCACCTATAGGAAATACCATCTGTTGGCAGAATGAAGAAAGCAAACAACTACTAGTTAGTAAGTAGTAATATTCGTGTATATCTGTGTATAGCCTCAAGTTAAAGCAGTTTGCTTATAATTTAGGGTCTTGGAGAATAAACTTAAAAAAAAATACATAGGACCCAAGTCACTTCTGCAATCGCAGAATGACAGAATGGTTGAGGTTGGGAGGGATCTCTAGAGATCATCTAGTCCAACCTCCGTGCTCCAGCAGGGTCACCTAGAGCACGTGGCACAGGGTGGCACCCAGGTGAGTTTGGAAGATCTCCAGAGAAGGAGACTCCGCAACCTCTCTGGGCAGCCTGTTCCAGGGCTCTGTCACCCTCACAGTAAAGAAGTTCTTCCTCACATGGAGGTGGAACTTCCTGTGTTTTAATTTACACACATTACCCCTTGTCCTGTCACTGGTCACCACAGAGAAGAGCCTGGCCCCATCCTCGCTACGTTTCTTAATCATCTTTGTCACTCTACGCTGGACCCTCTCGAGAAGCATCATGTGCTTCTTGTACAGGGGAGCCCAGAACTGCACCAAATACTCCAGGTGCTGCCTCACCAGAGCTGAGCAGAGGCGCAGGATCCTCTCCCTCGACCTGCTGGCAACGCTCCTCCTGATGCAGGCCAGGATCCCATTTGCCTTCTTGGCCACGAGGGCACATTGCTGCCTCATGGTTAACTTGTTGTCAATCAGGACTCCCAAATCCCTCTCTGTGGAGCTGCTTTCCAGCAGGTAAATCTGGCTGTGGATTTCTATGCCATTTAAATGCTTTACAATATCATATCAGCTTTAATATCACATCATAGTTAAAATGTTTTTAAGGCCTAGAAAGATTTTTCCAATTATTTTTAAAGAAGTAGTATATGTGAGTCTTTGTGCAGCTGCAGAGCTTCTGTCCTGTTCAAACTATTGCAGGCTTATAACAATGGGTTAAATGTTTGCAAGGTTTTTTTTTTTTTTTTTTTTCAAAATGTCAAACAGTTCTTAGATAGCCATTGGAATATAATGGTTCTGTTCACAGAATTTGTTTGCCCAAAACAGTTATGTGATTTTGGAGAATAAAATAATTAAATTATTTTTTCCTGTTTGAAAGATGTCTGAAATGTAGTTTATTTGAATTAGAAATAAAATGAAAATTGTCTCTTTTTTTTTATATTAACGTTCGTATAAGAGTTTACTAGACAAAATTATGCCTATGTTTGTATACTAGAAAAAGGATAAGCACACCACCTAGAAAAAAACAGCAAGCATATGAATGACAGGGAATTGTAATTTTTTGCAAAGACTCAAGTGGTCACTTAATTTTGCTGCATTGCTTGCTCTTGTTTTCTGGCAACCATTTAGAGTAGTATCTTATTTTGATTGTTTTTCTGTCAAAAAACAACTACTTGTAAAGATGATCTGATCAGTTGCTGGTGACAAAAGAATTATTTTCTTCTTGAAACAGACATAAAGTTGAAGATATCTTTTAGCTTCCAAATTGAAGATAAGACTCGTTCCCTCTCCTAGGACCTCTCACTCTACTCCATGTGCACTGTCACTCTTTTTTTTTTTTCATTATTATGGTGAACCTGGTTCTGAAGGAGTAGGTGTTGACAAAGCATGGCTTTAGAGAAATCTGTGTGACTAGGCTGTAAGTAAAATACACATGGAAAAAGTGAAATGTCCCCAGCATTGTGGGGCATGTTTCCTGTATCTATTTTAAGTTTTTAAGCTTTTTTTCCAAAGGATGCCAGTTCCAAAGGATAAGCAGCTGGAAAGGTAGATAACTGTTTTTCTTCTACTCAAACAAAATCCAACTAAATGAAGCCTGAAATCAACCTGACACTGTTGAAATTGGTATCTTTCTTACCAGGAGGTAAGAAATTCTTACCTTCTGGACTGTAGTTACCAGTAGACAAGCACAAAGCCCTGAGAAGGAGATAGCTGCAGAAGAAAAGTTTGGACAAAATTAGGAGCAGCTTGTTGTCAGTGAGAAATTCCTGTTCTCTTAAGTGGCAAATCCTGAAGGTCCTGGTTCCACAGCAAAGCATACAGCCCGCAGCATTACCACGAGGTAGCAGATACTTACCCTGATACTCATTTATTGTTTATACTTGCTCCCACTGTGGCTCCTGTTTTCATTCCATAGCAGAAATTGAGGAGAAATGACAGTAAAACTCTGGAAAACAAGTAAAATCTGACAGGCTACAAAGTTTCATTCAGTGTTAGCATGCAAAAAAGAAAAATGAACCAAACATATTGCAGGCTTTTGTTCATATTGCCTTTGCCCTAATTTTTCCTCTGTGACCCAGGCATTTCTCAGAATATCATGCGACTAACTAAAAGCTGGGATTGTTTTTCTGGGTAGAATACTGCAAAGAAAGATGTTTGTTAAAGTTATCTGTGCTCATTCAGCAGATGCCACAAAGGTGTCGTGCAAAATAATTGTGCTTCCTCTATGATCCATTTCAGCTGACTGGGTTGTATATCACTATTCAAAGATATCAAGAGTATGTGGAGTTATAGGACTTTATCTGTGTCTAAGCAGCAGAATGAACTTTTCATGTGTACATTAAATATACAGCATTAAAACCAGTTGTAAATAACACAAGATTGATCTTTTTTTTGGACTGAAATAAGACATAAATCACTGTTCAGACTAATTTCGGCATACAGTCAAAATACCCGTTTCATCAATATTTTCATTTTCCAGTTGACATTCCACTCTGTATGTGTTCGAGGACCAGAAGAATTTATATATTTTTATTCTCATAGAGGAAGTAAAACTGCATGATTTTTTTCTAGATAGTTGTGTATAGGAGTCAGAGGTATCCGTGAGAAAGAATTGAAATTTTTCTTGCAAGCTATAGAGAACAAGTGGCTTTTCTGAGATGGGAACTGTGGTCAGGTGGGGATCCCTTGCATTGCTAACTTGCCCTGGTGGGTCTTTGTCCAGGTGCTGGGTCTCACCAAACCACACTTTGGACTTGTGGTTCTGCTCAGCTCCTTTATGGGTCTTTAGACTGCTACTCTGTGCTAATGCATTAGCCTTCCGGGGGAGACCCAAGGTGTCTGGCAAGCAGAAAGACAGTGGCTTCTGTCAGGCAGTGGGAACTCACAGGTAGCATGAGTGTAACCATAGCTCTTTCTATCTCTCCTCTTGCTGGAGTGACCCCTTCTCTCGTTTGGGAGCACCCTGGGGCCATTCACATAGCTGTGCCCCTAACAGAAAACTAACTCTTACTTTATGCCTGTCTGCTCACCTGTATTCTGAAGTAATGATTGCACATAGAGGTCCTCTTTGTTTTTAAAATTCAGGCTATGGTACCCAGAAAAAGAAAAAGATTGTGCTATATATTTTTTGACCTAAATGAGAGAGATTTGGCTTAAAGATCATATCCTAACTGAGTTTTGTAGCAATCCACACTTGGATTCAACAAGTGTTATTTCATGAACATTCTTCTGAGGTGCCACCATTTCAGAATGTGAATAATCTCTTTAACTTTTCAGTCCAAACTTCTTTATTTTTTTGCAAAACACATGGAAATGTTTTCATTTTAGCTTAAAATCACTACTTGTTTCATCCTGTATTTTCTTTAATGTGATTTAATGCTTGCCTAGCTGTGCTGTCATAACTGCTAAGCTACTGTCATAACTTACTGTCATGCTGTCATAGCTATTATGATAGTGCCATCTGTATTTAAAAGCTGTCAGCCATGTGCCTTGGTAATACTTATGGAGCAAATTACTATTATTTTGACCAGATGTTTATTTCTTAAAAACATGGATCAAATTCAGTATCTTACCTATAAAGAGATTTGAGGACATTGTCAGGCAAGTAAAACTGATTACAGCATCATAATTTTCAATCATCTACTGTAAAATTCTTCTTTATTTTACATTAATGATACTACATTGTGGGAGGATATCTAAGTAACGGAGGCTTCCCAATAGAAGACAGATATGAGCCAGACTAAGACCAAGGCGAAAAGATTGTGGGAAAGTCACCACCTGGAAGAATAGAGAAGTAGGCGAGGAAGAGCCTGTAAACAAGCTTAGTGCAGGATAGAGGACTGTGTGCGAGCCAATCATGTAAACGCGTGCCTCGATATCTACAGCCAACCAAGTATGGCAGAAGACACGTGGACAGTAGTATGTAACCAACTGCAATGTAAGCGTACGCGTAGCTAGATGACTTAGCAGACATGTAGTAGATAAATAAAGTGCTGTAACGCGAATAAAGCGATGTCTGTTAGACTCATATTGAAGCCTTCAGGAGTCGTGTCTGGCCTCCTGCACTACATGTGTAAAACTGAAGAGACCTGAGTAGACGCTTTTGCTTCTTCACTAAAACCAGCATAATTTCTGTACCCTTTCCCTGGCTCTTCTTCACAAGAACCCATCAGGCACCCCAAACTGATGAGACATCCAATGAACCTGGATGATTCTGTGGCTTTATTCTCCTCAGCATCCACAGTTCAAAAAATTGTGCAAGGGCCAGTTTACAAAGGTACTTAGGTGCCTAGAAATGCAAAAAGTCCTTGTAGGATTTACTAAATCCTAAACGGATTATATACTTAACTTCTATTGACCTCTTTTCAAATGGTTTTGATTCTTTTGTCTGCAGAACAAGCTGAAAAATCTGTAACAATCTGCTTCTGAAGACTGTAAACAGTTGCTTTTTTGGTTGAGACAGAAAGAACCCTCCTGTGAAGTGTGAGCAGTTGTGTGTGGTGTTGCAGAAGCCAGGAAAAGCAGAAGGGAGCAAGAAAGAAGAGACCCTTCCACTCCTGCCTCCTACTTTCACCCCTTTCACATTGCACCATGCGGGTTACAAAGCAGCACATGAGCTGAGACAATTTGTGTTTCTTTCTTCTTCTTCTTCTTCTTTTTTTTTTTTCCCCCAGAGTCTCAATTCCTTGTTCATTCTTGCCCGCTCTGTATGGGAAATGCCGACCTGATAATTTGCATTAGGCTTAGCTATATGTATGGAATGGATGGCAGATAACTACACTGCAAAGTGTGTGAGAACAATTGTACACCTACAGAACAGTTAGAATTAGAACAATTTTTGCACACAAGAGAAGGCACTTACACATCTGCCACCTCTTTCCCCCTATTTATGTGTTTTGAGATGGCCAAGGCAAGGTGGCATAAGTTCACCAGGTGGTGCACCTCCCCATCCCGGGTCCTATTCACAGGCAGCGGTGGCTTCATTAAAAAAGTTCCAGGATATGGAAATGTAACTATTAAGCCAATAAAAGTGTGAATTGCAAAGATGGCAGGAGATGGTAGCAAGTGCAGGTCATGTTTCTGTTGTTGAGATCTTTCCAAATGAAGGTGGTGAGAGGGAAGGAAAACAAACCTCGTGGGACAGCTGGAGCTTTTATCCAACACCTTGCTGTGGCCTTTATCTGCTTACCTCCTGTGGTGTGAAGGTTGCTCTGTGTAGGACAGAAACAAAGCACATAAGAAAAAGACTGAAGTATTCAATTCTTTCAGGTTAAGGGCAGTGCACACTGGTGAGAAATGAGAATCAAACGTAGAAGGTGCTATTGCCAAAGGTTTGCTCTCGCCTAATCCATGTTGAGCTAAAATAATGCCATCACATATTAACTGCTTTGATTTTTTAGCATTCCAATATGCATGGTTAAGATCTGATATAAAATTAGCTTTGATGGGTCTTGCCACCTGCATGAGAATGACCTTTCCTTTTATTCTGTGCTTGTGCAGCACGCAGTACAAGTGGGGTCTACAGCTGTGCTTGGGGCTCTCTTCACTGACATCACCGCCACCAGTGCAGATGAGCCACCCAAAACCTTTTAATGTATGCCCAGTTTTTAATGTATGCCCAGTTAGCTCTTCTGTTTGGAATGAAATCCTGATAATATTACCACATCCATTCTATGCTATTAGTTACTAGTTAGTTACTGTTTTTTTTTTTAAGATTTCAGCAGTATCAGTGATGATCCATAAGTAATAGACCTAAACAATTTACTGTAAGGAGATAATCTATTTGCACTAAGTACCCATGCAATATATTGACTTAACATATTTATCCCATACTTTCTTGGCCTGTGATCTAAAATTATGCAAAATTTTAGAATCATAAAACACCTCCCACTTGCTCTTTGTCAGAATTTTAATCAGGCCACAACTCCAAGACAATTTCCTCAAGTTTTGTGTGCATTTGTAAAAATCCCTTTCTCTCAACTTTGATCCAAGTTTTGATCAAAAAGTCCAACAGGACTTGATCCAACAGGGCTTTGATCTAGGTCCAGTTTTAGGAACAGGACTTACGACTCTTTTTTTTTTTTTTTTGTCTGGAATCACTTGGTATATATACCTTGTCTGCAACTGGCCCAGCTAAGACATTGAAACTGGTTAAGAAGAGCTAGAGAAGAAGAAGAGCTTAAAAGAAGGGTTTTATATTAGTGCTCAAATCTGGTTGCTCATATCCAAATCAATGACTTCTCCCAGGGTCTGACACTGATGGGAATATGCCTGTTTGCACAGTTGAAACTCTTGGAAAGTGTATTGTTTACTATTTCTGGCATCTTGAATAAAAACAGCTACATGTATTTCTTCTGTGTACTTCTACAATCTTAATTTTCCCATGTTTTTTAGGCATTAACAATTACCATTTCTGATAGTGTGAATGAAAGAAGAGGAGATAGAAGTGTACAATATTTTATTCTGCCATGAAAATGTGACATTCAGAGTGTTGTTATGCACAGGATAGAGTCTCTAAGTTAATATTCAAAAAGCAAAATATGCCAAAAAAATCAGGAAAGCATTTTTAAAGAGTTATCTTTTTTATTTCAGAAGCACTTAAATCTTACGCCCTTGTCAAATGATTTATTATCCCCTTTCTGAAGCTGTCCCTGATGCTTTTCTTCAGCATATGATTTTTATGAGCCTTATCCCTGGTTTCTAGGTCATCGAGCCCAGAGGCAGCTCACAATTGGTTGTTGCGACACATGCACGCATGGTGGGGGAGATTTTGCTGTTCATCAGTTAATGTGCAGTTAATGCGATCAAATGACGTGACAAACCTATACTCTTCCTTATTTTTTTGTATAAAAAGTATATGCAATGTATGTAGGTGGTTAGGTCTGAGTACAGGATAATAACATCAGGTCAAGTCAGAAAACAATCGATCAGTGACACTGTTTTATAAGCCAAGTATTTTAGTTTTTCCTTGCAATGCTTTGCTGGAGACCAGATTTCTTGCTTTCTCAGTAAGATATGAAATAACAAGTGTGGAACAGCAGCATGAGACACACACAATAAAGAATCAACAGTCCCTCTTATGATCAGTATGGTGTTTCAGTCCGAGAATGAAGTTTCTGAAGCACAAAAGAGGTACATGCTATTGAGTGACAGTTTGATAGATAGTGTGATGTGTTGGAGAGTATTATGTCCCTACGAAGATTCAGTGGTCAAAAATCACAGTTAGAATAAGACCTGAAAATTTTTATTTATGTCAATTATCACACCTGTTGCTGTATTCTTCCAATAGGATTTGTACTTGTAAGGCTTGTATATGCTTGCTTGTATTCTTATTTTATAGTTTCAGAAAAGCAGAATAAACAAGGCAATCATAGTCAAGAGTAAATTCAATTAAAGTGTGTTCTATTTGAGTAATTATGTTCATAAGTTTAGTGGAATTTGTAGCACAAAGCCTTTCTAATAAGATTTGTCTGAAAATAAGTGAGAACTTATACAGATCATATTTCCACTCTTCTGAGCATTTTGTGACTGAATTTTAGTACTGCGAATGATCAGGGAAAGCAAACTTTATGCTCCTGTAGCCTTGGAAAAAATTGACTTTAAACTTACTTTTAAAAACAGTCTTTCCCCAAACTAAAGAATAAATATCTTTCCCACAGAACTAGAGAACACAATCATAAGACAATGAAGCAGACATTTCTGCTCTTTAGGATCAGCTACAAGGAACAAAATAAACTAAAATAATGAAGATACTACAGAAAATTGAGATTTGTGTGAAGCTACATGAAAAGAGAAATAAAATTTGCCAGACATGAGTCACTCTGACCCTCACAGACCTGTAGTGCTGAGATGCTGCATTCTTTGTTATAATAGCATTTAAACTAAGCAATGCCTCATTAAGAGATTTTTCCTTAATTATTTTTTAAGTCAGCTGTTCACGTCTTCTTGTTTCTCAGGCAGTTGATTAAAAAAATCAGTCATTTAGAAGTGCCAGCTCATGCCATTTCACCTAATAACTAGTGATTTGGGGTGCTTTTGTTTGAGGTGTTATAAATGGAGAGACCTTTTGGATAATTCAAAGATCTCTCATGCATTTTCACAGCTGAAAATTGATGTTACCCAGTTTTGTATTTAAAGCCGTGTTAGACAGGTGTATAATGAGAAATGGAGCTCAAAGCAGGGATCAAAAAAAGTCCTGACTGGGGGTCCCAGAAGATGGCAGTGAGAGCCAGAACTACACCTAGTCCTCCATGTATCTTGAGGGCAGCTCTCACTAGTGAAAGACATCAGAAAAGAAATGTAAATCTTATGCCATTTTTGAGATTATCTCAGTCTGTTTAACTGCAGACAAGGTGTTATTCTTGGTATTTATAGAACTACTCTTAAAAATAACCACTTTCTCTCTTGAAGAAACATCCCAGCTTTGTTAGCGTGAGCTGCTGGATAGTCTTTCTCCAAATCCCTTTAATTAACTAAGCTTCTCTGATTGTGAGAAGCACAATCAGAGTGTATTGGCAGCAGTCATCCTGTTGCCAATAAGTATTTCAAGCCTTAGTGCCTGATGGGATAGGAAAGCTTCCAAGAGGCCTGACTTTTCCTGAGATGGCGTTGGCTGCCTGCCGGTGGGAGCTGTTATAGATTATTCCAAGGGGAAAGCGGAGCTGACTTGCCATGGATGTTGTGATACAAGATCTGTCTCATTTGGGGAATTAGGGCTAGCTCAGCCCATGGGCGCCAGGCAGTCACCGTATTCCTGTTGAATGGTGCGCTGCAGGGTAGACCTGGCCACCTTGGCTCTGGCCCTGGTAGAACGGAGAGGCCACCATTTTGCTGCCCGCAGTGGCCATCTCCAGACCTGGCCCTACGCTTGGAGGAGAAATTTTCTGCTGGCAGGACTAAATGAGCTCTCTTTTTGCTTTAATTTTAGCAGAATCGCACCTTTGCTGGGAAATCTATGCTTCTGATCGAATTGCAGTGATTATTCGTCATTCTTTTCAGCATACTGACAGAATCTGTTGCATGTGATTTTCCTGGCATTCAGATGTGTAACTTGGTAATGTGAATGAAGTAAATCTCAGAAAACTGGACCAGGGCACAGTGGCTTCATGTCCAAAGCAATCTTTCCAGGTCTGTTTTCAGTAAGTAGCTAGCTGTAGTCATTCACTGCTCATGAGTGTGTAGAATACACTGACTTGTTTCACTGTCTGTAAGACACCTGCCAAGGCCTTTATCCTGTCAACAAATTGATCCTAAGGAGAGATAGTCACTGAGTGGCATTTAAAAAAAGGTGTTTTTTTTTTTTTTTTTTAAGCATGTAGATTGTGGAGACAGACTGTATAGATTTGTATATGGAAGCAGGTCAAGTTTTAACATACACATTTATGTGGTTAATTTAAGTAAGTATGAGTATATTTTAACTAGAGATACGATTTATTTATAAAATATATGGTTTGTCAATTGCAGTTGCAATTTGTGTGCAGTTTTAGAAGACATGCTTTTCTGGTTTAAATTGATTTTGGTGTGATATCACTGCAAATGAATGAGGTAGCAGCAAAGGTCTCTGAAATTGTTGCTAAAGCTAAATATTTGTCAGTATTTGTCATGTGATACCTATAGAGGTCCTCTAATGATATTTGTAACTATGTCATTGATTCAGGTACAGGCACAAAAATTACCTGGAATATGTCAGAAGAAATGCAGTCAGAGTAAAGTACACAGACAGAAAGAAAGCTGCAAAAAATGGGTTAATATCTTTGATTCAGGCTTAAACTTTTTTTATCTGAACATGAATACTTTGTGCAGCTGTGGCTGATAAAAAAGTATGTGGTTGCTCATTGCATTAATGCTGATAGCAATACTGTAAGCATGCATGTCTTTGTAGCATCTCTGCTAACAATGAGTGCGTGAGCAAATCCTGGATGTTTTCGTTTTGAATAAGATGATACTCAGTGGGCACAAGATACCTAACCACTGCCCATCCCTGCCCACACTGCAGCTGTATCCAGCTGTGACCATGAAAAAATGTTCTTCCCATTTGGTATGCATAAATCTCAAATGCAAATTGAACTTATTAAGAAGCTTGCTTAACTGAAAATAGTATTATAGACTTGGAGGGATGCAATTGCTCTTGGATCAGAGTTTTTAAGTTAAATAGAGTTGCACTGTCTAGTTGTGGACTGATCTAGTGATAGATAACTTGTTGAAACTGGATTTTTCTTCTATTTTTGGAAGAATATGCCAGAATCTTCCATCAAAATCTTATTGCTTTTTCTTGGCCAGTAACAGTGTTTGTATCCTGCTGGCTCTAGGGTACGGTATAGGCTGGAGTGTCTCTTTAAGGCTGAAAATAGAGCTGGAACAATATGGTCTTTTTAGAGGAAATGGTAGGAATCTCTGTGTTTTAGTCAGCACTTTGGTTTACAGTTCATTATTATTTGCTTTCACAATGAAGACAAGTATCAGGAGGTGACATATGGGGAAGAGTGAATGTGTATGTTCTGTTCAGAGCAGATTGGGAGTGCCACATACATATGTATAGGACCAGACTCCTGCCCTGGCAGACAAGATGTAGGATGTCCTGAAAGGAAGGACAGAGCACCAGAAGATGTGCTGGAAGATGTGAAGCAAACGAGAGCTGAAGATGAGACAGAGGGCTTCCCTTACCTCTTGAGAGCTACTTTCTGCTGCTTAGTGAGAGGGAGACCCAGGTCTCCTTTGCTGACTTGAGAACCGTGAGCAGCACATGCTGGCAGTGGCCTTGAGAAGAGCTGCTTTTTGAGCTAATTTAAAAGCTCAAAGTCTGCACTCACAGGCATTTTCTATGAATCTCGTCTATAAGTAAGGGAAGGAAACCCTGTTTCTTTCAGCAGGTTTTTTGGGCTACAGGGAAAATCCAGGCATTTGTTGAAATGTATGTGGAAGGATACTGCAGTTGTACCTTGAGCCTGGAGCTCCCAGGAACTTTAGTACTGCAGAGCTGGTGAAAACAGATATTTCCTATAATTTCTTGTAGGTTTGTGAACAGATTTAGCTACAAAGCACAGGGATGGGCTGATGTGAATTGTGCTAATCCTGGGAGCTGAAAACATTCACACGGAATCACAGAATGGTTAAGGGCGGAAGGGACCCCTAGAGATCATCTAGCCCAACCCCCCTGCTCCAGCAGGGACACCCAGAGCGTGTGTCACGCTGGCATCCAGGTGGGTTTGGAAGATCTCCAGAGAAGGAGACTCCACAATCTCTCTGGGCAGCCTGTTCCACGGCTCTGTCACCCTCACAGGAAAGAAGTTCTTCCTTACATGGAAATGGAACTTCCTGTTTTTCAACTTGTAGTCATTAGCCCCTTGTCCTGTCACTAGTCACCACAGAGAAGAGCCAGGCCCCATCCTCCCTACAATCACCCCTCAGGTACTTGAACATGTTGATCAAATCTCCTCTCAATCTTCTCTTCTCCAGGCTGAAGAGGCCCAGCTCGCTTAGTTTTTCCAGCCTCACCAGATCTGAGTAGACGGGGAGGAGCCCCTCCCTCGACCTGCTGGCAACGCTCCCCTTGATGCAGGCCAGGATCCCAGTGGCCCTCTTGGCCACGAGGGCACATTGCTGCCTCATGGTTAACTTGTTGTCGATCAGGACTCCCAAATCCCTCTCCAGCAGGTTAACCCCTAATCCGTACTGGTGCCTGGAGTTATTCCTCCCCAGGGGCAGGACCCGGCACTTGTCCTTGTTGAACCTCATGAGGTTCCTCTCTGCCCAACTCTCCATCCTGTCTAGGTCTCTCTGAATGGCAGCACAGCCCTCGGGAGTGTTGGCCACTCCTCCCAGTTTGGTGTCATTTGCAAACTTGCTGAGGGCACACTCTCTGCCCCGTCCAAGTCATTGATGAACAAGTTGAAGAACATCAGGCCCAGTACTGACCCCTGTGGGACACCACTGGTCACAGGCCTCCAACTAAACTCAGCTCCATTTATCACCACCTTCTGGGCTCTGCCATCCAGCCAGTTCAAGTGACTTGTATCTCCTGATACTGACTTGTATCGACTGACAAGTATCAACTTGTGTCAACTGACTTGTATTTCCCCAGACCACCTGGTCACAGATCTGTGCTATGCAGGTCTGCATAGGTAGCAGGTAAGAAGCTCTCAGTGCGACATATCACCAAGGACAATAACCCATCATCTCAGCAGACAGAGTGGACCTCCAGGGCTTTGAAAGGGAGAGAGGGAAGGAAGAATGCTGTGGTGCTTATTCATGGCCACAAGAAGGAAAAGGCCTGATACTACATGTGTTGGCATCGGTGTGAGGCTTGCAAGGTGGGCTATCATGAAGGAGAAAAAATTATAAAAAGTGTCCCTGAGTCCCTGTGTTGGGATGGTGCTTACCAAAGGGCCAGTTCCAGGACCCTATCCAACAGTGCATGGATTCAGTCTATTTTACATAGACTAGCTCGATATAGCCAACAATGACGATTTCAATCCAAGAAAAAATGCAAGTTGTGCAGGAGTATATGAGGCAGCAAATCTAAGCTGTAAGAGATGACAAAAAGCTCAAGCTCACTGCTCATGAGAAGAGTGTTTATAATCCAGCTGGGGACAAATGTCTTCAGGCTTGACCAGTGTAAATAATGTAGTCTCTGCTCAGAGGGACACCACTCTGCTTGCATTTTATGTTGGTCGATGTATACGGTGGCCCTTCACTTAAACTTCCCCGTTTTTCCTCAAAGCTGGCTCTAGATCTTAAAGAGGTAGCGTTGTCTATAAAACTATGGAAAGGAGCTCTATGTTGTAAAATGATTAATGGTATTGTAGCTCCATGTGTTTATTGAGTACTGGATGGTGTTTTCCACTAAAAAAAATGGACAGGATTTATTCAATCTCCACTCTGCATACCAGAGAATCTTTCTATTCCAGACAGACAGTTTCTTAAAAGCATGGGTAAAAGGGTGAGCATTGATGGGCCCTGAGTACTGGAAATATGTGCTTTATCTATCAAGGGTAAAATGGAGTAAATGTAAGATTAGTGCTCTTTTCAATTTTGAGAATGGATAAAGGGGTGATAAACTTGCAATATTTCTCAATATATAAATTAATTTGGTAGAAATTTGGAAAATAATAGGAAAAAAAAATTCTTCAACAGATTAATTTTGAAATTCTTCTTCCTTTAAGACGTGAGAAGATGCAGAAGATTCTTCTGCACTGAAGAAAATTAATTATACACAGACTTCTCTACATAATGGTGGGTTGCAGAAGAGGCAGGATAAAATATTTTGGTATGCATATTTTGTATTCAGAAAAGGTGTAAAATTTGGAGGGTGGGATATATTGTTCTAATTTTGAAATATAGTGTCTAAAGCTTTGCAGAGCATTGCACCTCAGAGCACAATATATAACCTCTCCTGTTGTCCACAAACTCTCGAAAAGGACAGAGAGCGGCTTAGCAATAATGCCTGCCAGTTCCCTCAGCCCGTGCGGGTGAATCCCCTCGGAGCCCACAGATTGGTGGGTGTCCAGCTTGCCTAAATAGCCTCTAAGGCAAGGCTTGTAAATTCTTGTGAGTCTCTTCAAAGAGCAAGGAGACAAGTACAGGTGAGCCAGCCTCAGCTTCGTCCCTGCAGAGG
>NW_010583016.1:582805-608832 GCF_000705375.1 Tinamus guttatus | reverse complement strand
TTTGGTGGTTGCTCAGTGCCCTCCTGTTTCAGTCACTTGATTGGTAATGCTGCATGTTGTTATTATGTCAGTAGGCCAGGATCTCTTAATTTGGCCTGTGTTAGCCTCTCCTGTGCATTTATGCTTGTTTGCTCTTTTTTGTTTGTTTGAAATGAAATTGGGAGGCGTTTCTAGGGGACGCTACCCAAGGCAAGGATGTCTCTGAAGTAGGCCAGGATGTTCTTTGCTAAATTTAAAAACTACCCAAATATTACCCAGAGTTTGTAGAGTATTAAGCAGGATTACATGACGCACGGATTAGACATTGTTGAGCAGCTTGTTTTTGTTTGAAGGGGTCAGAAATGGAGGCACTGGGGCTTTAGTGTAATGCCGAAATAGCAAACTTGCTGATTCCAGAAACAGCAGAAGTTTCTTAGAAACAGCAGAACAGAGTGGCCAATTTTCATGCTGTATAATTTCTCCAAGTGATGGAGATGCTTAAAGAAAAAAAAAAGTGCTGTGGTGATGAGTATAAGATATGAAAGTCCTTGTTCTGTTTGGTGCTCTCAGTTTCAGATCAGTTACACAGTTTAAAGTAGATGAAGAATCATGCTAAAAGTCAGACTTAAGATAGAGAACTTCACTTCTTGTAAGTAAGTCAGAGACGAATCATAAATTATATGAGTAACAGTTGGAAATTGTGTCAATGAAAAATGTTAAATTGAAAGGAATAAGCTCTAAACAGTTTTATGTTTGGCTCTTGGAGCGTGTTCTGCCAGGCAACGTACTATTTAAAAAATGGTATTTCAGCCAGTCCTAATGTCCAGTTTAACCCCTCATTAAATTGGATACCATTGTTAAGGGTCTAATGTGTAGAATGATAACTCAGACTTTTTTTTTTTTTTTTCTTTTAGATCTAGGCTTTTGCTCAGCGGGAGAAGCTGAAGAATAGATTGAACAGGACATTCAGATGAAAGTTTTCTGGGGGAGAGTTAAGCTTGACTTTTACTTTAGTGTAGGAGACAACATACAGTTGAGTGGTGGCTTAAGAATAAGAAAACATTAACAGTGGCTGAGTTGGCTTTCATTTATGGAGATAAGTGAGACTATAGAAAGTACTTGCAGTAACCATCAGTCCTGCATTTCAGCATTATATGTAAGAAGTAAGAATAGAATTGACACATGGATGCCAGTGTCATCTGATTTCTGTTCCGTTCGTATGAAAACACTTCACATGACCAAGCTGCCTGCTTAAACTACCGTGTTCTCCCAGTGCTTGAATCATTGAGAAATTATGGCACATTTCTCCTCCAATTCCTTTGGCAGTTTTTATATTGCTGCTTCTTTTTATTCCCTTTCAGTGAAGGTTTGTTTTTCTTTTTGTTTATAGTGTTGTAATGACATCTGTAGAGACAATTGTGGAAGTATCTCACTTGCCCAAGTGCCAGGGTAGATTTACAGGGTTGAACAATTTCCTATAGAGAAGCAGCAGACACTCTTGAAGATGCTGTTCTTGAACTAGAACCTACAGAGAAAGAGAGAATACTGAGTGTCATTTAAAAGGTAGATAGATCGAATCTGGGATCACTTGTTTAAGGAAGAGTTTTCACTGATTCCAGAGGAAGACATTTGACAAGAGAATTGTGAAATCTGGATCTGTAGGGTGGAAGTTCTTAACAGGCGGTTCCACTCAGTTGGGCTGGAATACCATTCATTTGTATGACATAAACATTTGAAAGTGATTGCATTTAATATTAAAGTTTGTGAAAACTCTGAGAAGGTCTCTTTGTAATAAAATTATTTGCAGTTAATTAGTTTTGATCTAGTATTGCAAAAACTTGGAACGTTTTCTGCAAGTTTGATTCCTTATCCAAGTGTAATTAATGAAAGGGTACATAATTTATTGAGCAGCAAAGTCATCCTGGCAGTCACAAAATTAGTGCTCTACAACTTTAACAATAGTTACAGAGCAATGGGCACGGGGAGGAGCTTTAAGAAAACATCTGTATGGTCTGGAGGCACAGAGGACTTGAGGGAGCTTGCAGTGAAGCTCAGGTGTGAAGGTACTTCTGAATGTGTAATCTCAGTATTGCACCAGTCATTGCACGGGTGTCAGAGACCCCGGCTCACACGAATGAGTGCTGGGGTGAGCGTGTTTTCTTCGTGAAACTCCTCCCTAGCAAGGTAACTTATCATTGCATTGCTCTGTTTTTCATCCATAAATATCAAATACATAAAATCAGCTTCTAATTGGAGTAGTAGCTGGTGTCTTCTAAATAAGTAGTAAATTGTGTGGGTACTCAGCAAACGAATCAGTAGTAATCAGTTGTTGAATGATGGCCAATAGGGTGGTTTCCAGATACAAATACACCAGTTTGTTTCAGCAGTGAAAGTGATTTCTAGACCAGGTCTTCTTTAATTCTTTTCCATTACTATGAACGTTCAAGGGGCAGTAAACTAAAAGCTGTTTACAATATTAGATGGTGCATCTACGAATAATAGTAATAAAAAGAAGAGACATCATGAAGTCACATAGCAAAAGTTGTAGCTTTATTGGTATTGATCTTAGTTGAACCAGAATTTGGCCCTGAAGAAATAAGTTGCTAGACTCCATTATTTTTATAAATGTATACTTGGCCGCCCTAGGAAAAGGAGACATTGAGTGAGCACGGTGAAACTGGTGCGCTTTGATGCGGAGATGTTCAGAGACCACGCTGCCGTTTCACGGCATCATCACAAAAGGTCGCCCGTGGAGTGCGCTCTGAGTCTGAGATTATCCCCCTGGACGTGAAGCGGCGTCACCCGTCACGGGCATGGCGAGCTTTAACTTGCCGTGCTGCCCGCGCACGCGCCCAGCCATCACGAGGAGAGAGAGAGAAAGTACTGCACAGATTTCTGCTCTGCTCACCTCTTGTTAGATTGTTTTTTTCTTTCATTGTGGCTTTATAAGGAGACAACATTTCAACCAGATGATTTTTAATGAAGAATTCTTTGCATGATGCTTTTGTATACTCTGGCTCCTATTGTAATGATTGTCCCCTTGCCGTGGTGGCAGTGATGGTGTAGAATGTGCAACTGGGATTTAGCTCTGGGACCTCAGAGGTGGGAGGCATGGCTTTGCAGGGATCTGGGTTTAGAAAGGTGTAGAAATCATGCTTTGCTGGAGGCAATTGTTTTAACTGTTCCCTACTTGGTGAGTTTAAAATGGAAAATACTGAGCTCTCTTGAGGATGGATGGGAAGCATTTAAAAGGAAGAGACAACTCTGTACTTTCCATCCTGAGTAGAATGAAGCGTCTTATCGTTAGTCAGGTATCTCAACTCTGGAGATGATGTGAGCATTAAGAAATATTTCTTTGCTTAGTGTTTCCTGTTTGTTTCAGATCTCGTCTCCTTTGTCAGGCACACACAGGTTTTGTTTGTCTCGTTCAGGTGCTTTCCCATGCGCTCTGCAAAGAGCTGGCTCTTCTTCACTCCGCTTTGCAGGCAAAGGGCTTCCTGGTTCTGCAGAAGATTGAAGAGCAGTAGGCAGATAGGTCTGTTATTCAAACTATTTAAGTTTTTTGTTGTAATCCTTTTTCTTTTTTTAAATTATTATGTAAAATTATCACTTTTTTGAACTATGGGTAGCTTTATCTTACTCAAGTGTGTGTACACGTGCGTCTGCTGCACTTGCAGTACCTGAGTAAGATTTTGTTTTGCTTCTGTAGTCTAAGAGACAGTTGCCATTTGATAGATGGGAAAGACATTTTGGTATGCATAACAAAATACATTAGTTGGCTATCCACATCATACACAAACATGGCAAATTCTTACCTGAAAGCACATTTGATAAATGGCAAACTGCTTTCCAATCTGTTGAAGAATAAGCACAATGCTACAGTGAAGTGCATTCAGTAATTGCCAGCTAATCCAGGAGCGGGAAGCACTTGCCAAACTCCATGATGTAGTTTAGGAAAACAATTAGAAATACGGGGCATCCTGTTAATGCAGAACGTAGCATCCCGGGGCTGTGACAGAGACTCTTGGAATGGCCCTTGTAACTCTCAAGTTCCCTTTCTTCACTGGGTCAGATGCTACTAGAGCTTTTATGGCTAACATATATGTTTGTATGATGGGTATGGTGGCACCTTTCCTGAAACTTCTCATCTTACTGTGACAGAGTTTCCAAGATTTTTTCATGGCGGGATAGCGTATCACTCGGGAAGTTTGGGGCCATTTCTCTTCTTGCTCCTGGGTTGTCGTAGATCTCTTTTTGGACCATTTGTGGTCTTTTGGAATCATAATAATTACTTGGATTATTCCCTCCTCCCCCTTTTAATTTCAATTAGCTACTGGAAATGAGGGTTTGTAATTCATATAAACTGCCAACTCCAGAGTGGTCTGTGAACTATAATTTGGAAACATCTGATATGGGGGAACCTGTTGTTTACATGCTGTTTGGATTGGCTTTATATTACGTGTCTTATGGAAATGTTTTCCCACTTAAGAGATTTTGTCCACGTTTTATACCTGCTGAATAGGAAAGTATTTCTGCGGTCTCTTTTATCTTAAATGTTGGCTGAATCTGCTTTTTTTGTTGTTGTTGTTAGAGACTTTTGATGGCTGTGGGCAAGGCTGAGGCATCAAGCTGGAAAACATTTTTTAGAGCTGCTCTGCCTTTTATTATGCCCTGAGTCGGTTGGTTTGCTTGTGTTCCTGCTTGTAAACAGGCATCCTGTGAGTGCTACTGAGAGGGTTCGCTATGATTGTGTCGCATAGGCTGTTTGGAGCTGTTTGCAACCAAGGGAGAATCTTTGAGAGGAGACAGTTCAGTCCTTGCAGGTGTGGTGGAAGCCAAGAGGGCCGGGCTGTGTTTGAAGGACACAGGAGTGTAATTAATGGACGGAAATACCTTCTTTTGAGGCCAGTTTATCAACGGCCACATGACTTCAAAGTTTTTTGGGGGTATTAACATATACATTCTGCAAGTAGAGTAACTGCCTATTAGAAAACTGAGTGTAGCTCCTTAGTTCCTTCAGTGTGAGTTTAGTAAGCACATCTCCAGTACATAAAAGGAGTAGCTATTCTCATTTTAGATTTCCATATATATGCGGGTTTTCTTGTCTAGCCAGAGTTGTTGCACCACATATAGCACTAATAGGTTTGGCCCACCCTGTAGGCACCTTGTTTGCTCCTCGTTAGATGCCTACCAAAACAATCCTCTTAAAATGAGGTCTAACTTCCACAGGTAGCCACTTTAAAGCCTTTCCACTACTGAAGAGGCAGGGCGGACCCAGTCTCCAGTACTGAAGACCCAGGGCTGATATATACCGCTTTCTCCTCCCTGGCTATAGAGGGAGCCTATACTCTTAGCATACATGGCATAGCGGGCTTCTGGACGGCCAAGGTTTGGTGAGATGAGTCTCGTACTGAGTTTAGTCTATTTTAAGCAAAAGGTCTTGAAACGAGACTGCTGCTTGCTGTGTATCAGCTGGATGTGGCTAAGTGTTTCTGCCTGACCTAGGCCGTACTCTCGCTGGTTAGTTTATGATGTATTGTGCTTGTTCAGTAAATGTGAAATTAAAAGGGATTTGTGTTTTCTCTAGCTATGCAGCTGCTGCACTGTTGACTGAACGCTTTTCAATATGTTTCCTGGTCAGTCACAATACATGAATTATGGAAGGAGATCGTGTCCTTACAGCTTGGAAACAGCCTCTTGACATCTTAAAGGCATAGGCACCTCTGGGGAAACACTCGTGTTTTGCAGAATATTTTGTGTGAGTTCTGTGTGCCTCTTCTGTTCTTTGCAAGGAGCGTTTCTCAGACAGCATCCTGGCTTTCCTAGGACCTCACCTACCGCACGCTCTCCCGCAGGAAGCGCTAGCTCTTTATTGTGATTTCCTGAAATGATCACAGCACCTACTTGGGATGTTCTCAGCATCTGCAGAATGCCGGGATCTTGGCAATGGAAAAAAAAAAATGCATGAGAGTCTCTGTATGCTGGAAACTCTCACTGAAGTCTAGGGGAATTCTCTCCTGAGCATCAGTGGGACTGAAGCCAAGCTTTGTCAAAGTGACAAAGATGTGTTTTAATCTGTTTGTTCTACAGAAACTGTCCTGGCAATGTAATACAATGGTAAAAGATGATGACTCAGTTGTTTAGTCATGTGGGCAGATACACTGCTGTAAGTAGAATGTATTTTTCAAAATGTGAGGTATCGGTGGACCTTTTTAAGAGAAGTAAGCCACGGTGGTTGTTTATAAACATAAATACACTCCATCAAGTTAGACCAGCAATAAAACAAAACAAAACAAAAATGCATGTGTGAAGGGCACCATGAGAGGAGGAGAAATAGACCTCTTGATGGAGTACAGCTTTGTTTATGTAAATATTTAGTGAGAGCTCTGGTAATTACAGAATAAAGTCCATAATGTGCTCTGGAGTTGGCAATATGGAACATAAATGATATTATTTTTCGTCATTCTAAAAAGTGACTTTGAAGTTTTGAAACAAATGTTATAGAAGCACCCAGTGCTTTGAGAACATAGTATATTTCATATTCAAACAATAAGCAAACTTTTTTTTTTTAAACTTAGGGAAGCTCACATATTTTGTGCTTAAGGTCTCACAGTTAGACAACAACACATATTTTGTTGTTTTTCACGTTGGGATTTGTTGCGTGTCTCAGTATTCTTGCTTGTGCCTTAGGGTAGGTTATTTTATATCTGCTTTTCTTAGCTGCTTTTCTTAAGAGTAAAGCTTTGGCATCTATTTGGTCTAGCAGAGCAGATGAGTACAGGGTTGTTTCACTTTATGTCTCCAGGTAGCTGTTAGATAAGGAGGATTCAAGATGCGTGCAGTGGAGCCAGGGACAGTCGTCTCACTCACTCATTCAGTACAATTTGTGTTTCTTGCTTGAGAAAGAAGTAAAATGTAAGACAGAAGTTATCATTCTGCATGCTTTCCACTTTCACAAATTAGTGTAGGACCAACTTCCAGTTCTTAAACTGGTGTTCTCCAGAGATAAATTTTACACACCAGAATTACTTTCTGAAACGATTTCCCCCCTACTTTCAAATGAAGTATCAGTTAGCCTCCAGGTATGATATGTGGATGAATATTTGTGATGCCAGTGTGCCAAAAATACCTCCTCTCCTTTCATATCTTAACAAAACATTAGCTTCTGTAGGCAATATGTCCCATATCTGCTTCAGAAAGAAGTGCTAGTTCATCTAGAGATTAATATTTCAGAGCATGTTATAAAGGAAGTTACAGGTGCTCTTTAAACAAAGTCTGTTTTTAAAAAAAAGAACACAGCATAAAAATAACATTTTTTTTTTAGTATTCTTTTCAGTATTCCTCAGAAATACAATCATTGCAAAGAAGAATACCATCTAAATCGAAAACCAGAAATTTAACAATATGTTCTTTGAGACATCCTTTTGCTCTGATTACTAGAGGTGTTTGCCCGTTTACTGAAAGAATAGTCGGAGAAATCTGATGAAGGGGGAATGAAAGTCTGTTTTCAAGATGACCTTGTGGCTCGCTGAGGACTGACAGGTATTAGGCGCCTCGTGAACCTACCCTTGAGACAGCGGCCGCGGGCTGCTCTCCTGCTCTCACAGCCTGGGGCTGCGGGGCTGTCGGTGGAGCCCCCCGACTCCTTTCGGATACAGCCGTAGTCTCTTCACACATAGCAGTGTGTCCTGCTGTGGCTGTTTTCTCTCCCTGGAAAACTGTTTCTAAGGGTTTTCTGACTTTCATTTGGGGTTGTATAGATTATGTTTAACAGCTTCCAAAGTTGTAAAGAATAACGGGCATACAGTAAAATGCATAAATGTTTGTAAGATATCACTGTTGTACTCGAATGAGCAGAGAGAGAGCAAAAATGTGTTTGACCAGATAATTAAGCTTCTAGTTCAAAAGACCACAAATGCTTCTCCTGCAGAGGTATTTTTAAATTGTAAAAAATATGCTCACAGATCTAAATAGGTTCTCCTCTTTGTGCTGAGAAGTGCTGAACCTGCTGGTTGCTTCACAAGCCAATGACCCTCTGTAACTTCTGCTTGGAGGAAAATCTGCTGGTTATGGTGGAGCCGTGCTCCTTATGTGTGATGAACTGGTAAAGTTTTGCTTTGTTTTTGTCTGTATTTCTGCCGTCATGAACGAATTGAAGATCATCTGGCAACAAGTAAGAATATGTTTTTACAAGGTTTTATTATATAGCTCTTTTTCTTGCGAGTTTAAACTTCCCAAGCATTTTTGGGGAGTGTTTTAAAGGCTTTGAAAATAAGGAGACTTTAGCTTTATTAAAAAATTATAAAAAATTATAAAAAAATTATATATATATATTTTTTGGTGCAAAGTTTATATATGGTGGATGGAGTTACCAAAGGCAAAAGATTAAGGGTGTAAGCTGATTTGTGTTGCTGTATTCACAAGTAGACTCATATGAGTGTATTTTTAAAAGAACAGGAATACTATTACATACAATTAGATTAATTGCTGACGAGAAATATTTAGCCATTTAAAGATTCTCAGTATTGGTACTTTGAAAAAATTGAAACTGTGAAAACCAGCTGCTCTTTTTTCTGTGCTACGAAACAGATCAGCTCAATCTTCTTTAAGTGTGTGGAAGAAGGATTCTAACTTGGTCTCATGAAAGAAAGACTTTAAACAGTTGGACAGAAAAAGCCTCAAAAAAGGAGGAAAAAATATATAATTTGTGTAAAGACCTGGTTAAAATCATAATAAATTTTAAATGCTGTGTATATATCAAATGAAGACCCGTTAGGTGCCTATGGAAAAAGAAAACATCTCTTTTCACCTGTTTTATGTTTAATTCGATAAGTATATATTTTAGATCAATGGGCAAAGTAAATAGTGAGCTTTGAGAAACACTGGGCATCTACCTGTAGATACTTTTCTCTTTTCCTCCCTTAACCATCATCTATAAATACTGTGTAATAGACTTTCCAGCAAAGCGCTAGAAACATACTGTGTAATTTTGGTTCGCTCAAGAATTTTGCAGAAAATGTTGGCTGGTTGTACAGAACTTTCCTTCCCAGTTTTACGGGATTCTGCAGAAATATTTAGGAGTGTTTATAATGTACTCTCAGAGTGTAGATGGGAAACACTCGTATGGAAAGTTACAGTTCCTGTTGCTGAGTGTCCCAGTATGTAGAATACATAAAGGACATTGTGCGATGATACTTGGCACAGTGACTCCTAACTGAACAGGAGACAGCAGCTTTACTGGGGGTGTGTGGAAGGTTCAGAACGCACAAGAGGAAATTATTCCTCACGGAGCACAAAGAAAGGTTTCAAGCTCCGTATTACAGGGTGCTAAAAGTTTCAAGGAGGGGAGGCTACACACAGTGAGTCAATAACAAATATGTTATTGGAGGCTGGATGAGTGCTTGGGAAGTATCTCTGTATTGTCTTGTTCTTATACTCCTGCTTAGGCTTCTGCTTGTAACCACTGTTGAACAAAGAAACTGGGCTAGAGGAGTCTTTACTCTGCTTCGTTATGGGTGCTGTGGTGTTATCTTGCTCCTTTCACTTCATGGTTTTTAGGAGGGTGTTTTTTTTTTGGGGGGGGTCTCTTCTTCCTGGAAGATGAAACTTGGGACTTCTTGCCCAGCTTCATCTCTCTCTTGCTCCTCTGTGATTAAGTGATTAACAAAGGTGGTAACAGGAAAGATTTGTAGAAAATCTTTTTTTTTTTTTTTCCAGCTCCAAGGCTGGTTTGCTTAGTGTTCATTTATATCATACCTACCTGTCATTCATACCAGATTGTTCCTCTTAGCATCCTCACTTTCTGTCTTCCTTCACTTCCCATATTTTTCTGCTGTGCCAGAGCAAGGAATCACCAGCATTTGTCTGCTTCAGCAAGGACATCAGGGCTCAGGGAGGCTTCTTCAAGAAGCATCTCTCTAGACACATATCCTGCAATGAAAATCTAAGAGCTGTAACAATCACCTACCAGTGAGTGCGTGACCACCCGGTGAGTTTAGATGCCAGGTTGGAAGCATAAGTGAGGCATATAGTGCAAGGGGTATTTCAGTCTAAATGGCAAGTAGCCTAAAAGTCAGTTTGCACAACAGGTGGCAGCTGGTTGTGAAAGCTGAGGAGAGCCTTGTGTTTTAAAACATGCCACTCTGAAGATAGATGCCTGCCCTTATGATGCAGGGGTGCTCCAGCCTCCGTACGGACTTTGTAAACCCGAAACCTCTTTCAGTATTAGGTGCCTAAGCCCTTTTGTCAGTGATGGAAGCAGGGATCAAAGAGCGTGTGGAAGAAGTGTTTTTGTTCCCCTGACCGCAATATTTCAGTGGCCAGACCACTCACCCAGTACTGACCTGCATCCATTACCTTTCTGCCTGAAAAGATCTAAATCCTCTTCCTTCCTGCCCCTAGCATGTTTCAGCCGTATATTCTTTGGCAGAGTGCTCTCATTCTTCCTCACTGAAGCATTTTTTTATGGAATAATTAGATAACCCATTGTAGTGGAAAGCCAGACTGCACATAACTCCCCACTACTTACATGAGGCTTTATGCCTGTTTCCATGAACATTTAAATATTTAATATGAGTAATTCCTCAATTTATTCACCGGAAAATATTGCTTGCTTGCTTTTTCCCAGGTGAGAGAGAGAAAAGGCTTTCAGCCCTTTGAGAGCACCCTGGCATTGTGTGTTTGGGCATGTGGATGAACATAGCCTTAGAGGCAGCTGTTGGCCATCGGTATTGGACACTGCTGTCTAAAATGGCAGTCATTTTCTCACTCATGTATCTAACCTGAAGTCTTAATCTGCTTTATCCTTTTTTTTGCCCCTGCCACTTATTTGCAATAAGTCCACCAACACTGACAGAATTTCAGTAGGCAATGTGTGAGACTATCAGGCTCTACCTGCATGAGCTCTTTTTCTTGTCAGATCTCATAACCCCTGTTAATGATGCAATATGGAGCAGGAGAGGGACAAATAGTGTGTAAGCGTGTGTTTAAAAGGGTATGATGTTCTCTGCTCTTAAGGTGATTGCTAGGTCCTATGCCTCACAGGCTCCATGATCTTTCATAACCTTACTCATTTAATCCTAATGTAGGTATATAAAATAGGGCAGATGGATCTATGCATAGGAGTGCCTGTTTCTTTCCATTGCCTCTAAGAAGCTAGTCATCCCAGCTCCTTGCAGGGTGACTAGGTCAGAGGTGTAAAGGATGTTGTGGATGCCTCAAGTTAGTCGAGATGAATATCACCTAATACACCTCTGCTGCAGGGACAGGCATGCTCATTTGGTTGTTTTGGTTGTGTCTGTGAGGATGGGGTTGGTAGGCAGTACAATGCATTAGTCACGAATCCCATCCTCCCTCACCCTTCATCACTGGCAAGGTGAGCGTGTTGTTTCGCAGAAATCAGTATCCCTTAGGAAACTTCCAGCCTAAAACTGTATGCAAAGCGGTTAATATGTTCTTGGGAAAACTCCTCCCCTCACACTGCTGAAGGATCTGTAAAAATGAAGCCAACAGTCTGACTGAGACCATGTTTCCAGTGTTCTGGTTTCGCATCTTCACTATTAAAAAAAAAAAAAAAGGCAGATACAGTTGCGTGGTTGCGGCCACCAACCAGGAGTGTTGCCTGTTTTTCCACGATGGCTAAATCCTGCCCGAGTGAGCTGCAGAGTGGCTCTTTGGCTGGCTGCCACAGGCTAATCTTTTCAGTGGCGTGTTTCCTATGTGCTTTCCGCATCTACTTCTTTGTGCTCCATCCCTCTTGGGAACTCCCAGTGGAAGGCCAACAGGACTATACTTTTTTTCTTATGTTTTGTTTGCTCAGAGAAAGCAGCTTGACCTTGTTTAATTTCATTTAACATTTTTTTTAAGCAGTAGTATTCCCCGGTTGCAAGGGAAAGGGTAATTGAACAAATTTCAAACAGTGCTTTTTTTTTTTTGCTTAATTTATTTTATTCCTAATCATGGGATTAAGTCACATCTATACAAACTTGTTTAATGGTATACAGCAACTTTAGCTCTGAAATTAAGAGATTTAATAGCAAATGTATTAAATTAAACCTGGAAAATGAGCATGTCTAGTTTCTTAATTTCAAATTTAAAGTGCCTGTTTTTGTTATAATTGATATGGGAAATGCATTTCCGGACTAGCACTTTAGCTATAAATTAATCGTAATGGCATTTGTAAGTTTAATCCTTTATTTTCCGCAAAATTACATTTTAACGTTCAGTTATTCATACTAGAAAATCTATGAGAACCTTGACAAAATGGTATTGAAACGCAAATTATATTGAATTCTGAAATCAGTAAGTGTAGCCCTCACTGTCATGTGTGTGTCTGTTGTAGACTCAGTTCCTTATACTCTAGTGAAAGATGACAGTGAAAATAATTCTGGCATGCGTGCAAATATATGGCATTAAATGCAACCGTCCTTGATTTTAGTATCTTTGGGAGAAACTTAACACTCATCAAGAATTGTGGGAATTTGTCCACATTGCCAGATGAACATTTTATTCTCCCATGTGTGTGCTGGGAAAAAAAGAATAATATAGTTGTAAGTGCTGACACACAGCATCTTTTTCGGATGATCTGGTGGTTTGTTTCCCACTTTAGAAGATAATATCTTTCTCCTTCTTCATATTAATGCAATTCAGTCCATTTTACAATTTTAACTGTTTGATCAAAGTGCTATAAAGCTCATTTTAATGTAAGGAGCGGTGTCCACAAAATCCCGATTTGCTTCTTTGGAGAAATTGAATAGTTTTACTATTCAGGTCACAAAGAACCTGTATTGACCTGGTACCCACTCCAAAATTCATAAAACAGCAACTTCCAAATAACATTCTGTCCTCTTTCCTAGGGGAATAACAAACCAAAAGAGCATGTTTAGATAGTGGCAGCATGTCTCAAAGTCTGACTAACCATGACTTGTTTTGAAAAACAAAAACAAAACAAGATGTCTTCTTGATATCATGGTTTAACTTGTTTCTCCCACTGAACCTGGAGGTGTTTTGTTTTGGATTGATATTATTCATGGGCTTAGTAAACTCCTAGAGTGTACTTCTTTGTTGTTTTGCTGTGAAGTGCTGCTAGGGCATCGGTTTACCTGCGATGATGGCCATGATTCGGATGATTAACCGAATGGGATTCGCGTTCCCTGGCATTACCTGTGAGTCATGTACCGTAGCGAGGCACATGAGTGGCTCTGTTATCCTTAGTAGCACTACCTGTGTGCTTAATGCTAAGTATATTACTGAGTAAATTGCTTAGCGGTGGTCAGAGCTAAGTGAGGATTTGGCTCCTGTTGAGCAGGAGGGCTGGGGAGCCGCTCTGTGTGTTTTCCCGGTGCCTCCCGTTGGCGACGGCGGCTGTGCAGTGCGACGCACGTGAGGGGAGCAGCACTAAGCGGCTGAGCCCTCTCGCGCTGCTGCAAGTGCCACGTGGGCGCCGGCTGCCGCGCGGGGCCCTGCGTCGCGATGCCGCCTCCCTTCCCTCCTCCGCGGCCGTCTGACGCTGACCGCTCTGGGCACGGGGGAGCGTTGCCAAGGTGCGGCAGCGTAATCCCTGCGTGCGCCGGTAAACCGATGGCCGGGTTCGCTCGCTTGGGCTCCAGCGCCCAGCGGGCTGGCCTGAAGCCCGCAAAGGTAGACGCCGTTAACCTTCAGCTTCGGCTATATCAACAGGATTGCTCTTCCAGGAAAAGTTAGTTAGCAGGATCAGAGCCCTAATCGATTTGGCAGGCGGCACGGGGAGGGGAAGCAAAGGGACGGAGCCGCGGAGCCATTTGCCTAAAGTCACAACGTGGAGCAGAGCCGGTTGTGCCGAGCCCAGAGCTTTATCTGCGCTAGCGATCGTGCTGCCAGTTGAATAAGTGCTTTGCCATGAGCCACATGAATAGCTGTTCCTGTTTGCATGCTTGTAAGCAGAGGAGAATAATTTTTAGGAATTAGGAAAATTCTTATTCATTGCTTGCCGACTCTGAAGATTAATAAACAGGCTGAATCTTCTTTAATTGACCAACTATTGTATTCTCTTCACAGTATATTTAACAATCTTTGAGTATTTAGTGGCTTTCTAGCAATTTTTGCGTGTGTTTATTATGTGTCCTATTCCACAGGATGCACTAGTGGGATCAAAGGACTTTTAAGTCATTTTGGAAATGCAGCACTAATGATGGATGTTTTCTTAATCATAACTAAAAACATTTGGAGAAAATTTGTGCATTGAGATAGTGTTGTATTTTGTATTTTGAGTTGTGTGTGCCTCTGTGGGGGTGATGCTATCAAAAATGTGTTTGTGTCCCATATGAATATTTGGCCACCACGTAAAAGCAACATATCCTTGTTTGGATTATAGTCATAGATAATAAGTGAAATGTTGACATGAGATAGGTATTAATGATGTTAGATTATTAGTAGCCATTAATATCAAAGATATTAGGGACTGAAGTAAAAATTAGCAGTGATATTGACATAAATTGTCTTTAACTTCGGCTTGAAACTTGCTATTTATTTCTTAAAACTAGGCTTGTTATGAAGTTGACACTGGTATTATCTGTCTTACATGGTAGTTATGTCATCAACATAGACTCTTTGAGTTCATCATAGCCCTAGGCTCTTAGGCTTAGGTTCACAGTTCCTACCATCCACCTACAAAACTGTGAGATCTAGGCTTGGAATTGCTTTGAAGCAGGGACCTCCACACCTTCTCCAGTTTATTTCTGTCTGGAAAGTACCTGTTGGGCAGCCAGGGCAACAGCAAAATTACTCAAGCGCTAATAAACCTCCCTAATGACTGTCTTTGCTTGGCATTCTTCTTGAAGGTAAATGTTTGTGTTCTTTGCATGAACAAAATCTCTCTCTCTGATTTTTCCGTTTGAGCACAGGATTTTTTTCTTTCTTTCTTTTTTTTTTTTTTTTAGCTATATTTGGCTTTCACTATCACATGGTCTCTTTGATGGAGTGGTAACCTAAATTCAGTCAGCAGGTTGATTTCCATTTGGAATAGAAGGAATAGGAAAACAATAATGCAGATTCCCGATGTATCCTCAGTTGCTCACTTGTTTGCCCACACACATCCTGCTCCTCTGAATGAAAGGTGGAACAACATGGTTTGATAGGCAGTTCTACCCCAAAAGAGGGACCTCTGCTCCTGCTGAGAGCCGTCCATATTTCCAGTTTTCTTTTGATTCCAAACTACAGATTTGCAGTTTACAAAACACTTTGCAGACGTAGTTTCGTGTTATAGGATCATCAGCATCCTCAGCAGCTGGATTTACAGTTCACCAGCAGCCAAAAAGAAAAAAAAAAAGAAATCTTGCTTACCCTTCACCCTTTCTAAATCCTGCTTCTTTTATACTAGCTTTCCTATTACTCCATCAGCTCCTTCTTCCTCCTCTTTGCATCTTCCCCGTCTATCTTGCTGCCAGCTTTGGGGGGTCCCTTGGTTGCATCACAAGCCAATTAAGTTCCTAATTTGAAAAACAAAACAACACAGCTATTTTTATAAGCTTGAATATGTAGAACTGATTTACTAATCTGACCTGAGAAGTGGCACTAAGTAAATGGCAAGGAACAGGAAAGAGGGAAGGAGGCGAGTGGGGACAGTGAGATATTTTCCTTTTGGTCTAGGCAGGCTATTAAAGTCATCTTAAACTGTATCATGAAACGAAATCCTAAGTAACATCTCAATAAACTGATCATATAGCAGATCCAATTGAATTTGACAGGACATATTCATTAAGTAAACCTTTAGCTTTTGTGGTTCAATAGCAATTTAGTAATTCTCACATACGTGCCAAGATATGTCAGCTTCTGATTTTGTATAGTTCTGAAGAAATTCCTTGGTATTGGTTTATCAGCTGATGCTTATGTGGATTAAAACTTGCTGATATAAATACAACATCAATGTAATGTTGCAGCTGGGATTGTATCAGGATATGACACTTCATTGGCAGCTTTCAAAATGAGGTGTTAGTGTTTTTAAATCTTACAGACTCTTGAGTATTTTGATCACTATTGTTTATGCATTTCTGCCTTTTAAATATTACAGAGCACTGGAAAATTCTATATAATGAGGAAAGTGCTAAAGAATGCTGATTTTTAATGGTCATGTTAACAAATCATCTTAGTGTTGTAAGTTAAGCAATATGATCATGTTGCATTATGGCAGTGGCATGCAATTTCCATTAATTCCTTGCAATGAAAAAATACCAAGTGGGTCAGCTGGGTTCTTTAAAATAGGATAGGTTGCTTTATAATCAACTTTATAGTTCTCCTTGACTCTTTAAAACAGCTTTATAGACCATAACCTGGAGAGAATACCTTCTGCTTGTTTTGTACTCAGGGAAAGACTCTTCCAAACAAAAGTGTAAGCAGGGAGTACAAGGGCGTAACCTTCTAATATAGTTATCTGATTTGCTAGATAGTTATTATTTCATAAAGTAAAGAGGCAGGTATGTGAGCAATTTGAAGCAACTGTTGTTTGTAATGCCTGGAGATAGACAGTGTTTGATAACACTAAGGCAAAAGAAGAGCTGAGTGGGTACCTACTTTCTGCGATGTCTTTTTTCCATGCTGTTGAGAAAAGCGAATGAGGGTCACAACTTGAACTTGGGGTGGGGGTTAGGTTTCCTAACTGATTTTTTCTCCTCTGTCTTGCTAGCTTGAAGGACAGAAGCCAGAAAGTCCTCTAGAAATGAAGCACTATTTGACTGGGAAGATTGCCTTTTATTCCCTTTGCAAATCTTATGATATATGCAAAATATGAAAGCAGTTATTCTGTAGTCTTTTCATGAAATCCCATCTGAATAAATTCTTTGTGGTATTTTTGTATTATTTAAATCTTCGGTAAGATTTTGTTGCAGCTTTTATTGACTTTCTTTCATTTTTCTTTTCAGAGTGAAGGAGTTAGTTTTATCACCATGACCTCAAACAACAGAGTACAACATTCAAAGAAGCTGCTCGGCATTTTTTTTTTTTTTTTTTAACTGAAGCTGCTTAAGGTTTACTTTTGCTGTTATCGTTGGTCCGGACAGTTACTTAACTTTCAAACTGTTGTGGGCTAAACTGTACAACAAATCTGCAAGGAAGGGAAAGCAACCTGCCTAACTCATTACCTGTCATTGGCATCTACAATACCATTTTGCTGCTGTTTTGACAGAAGTTCAAGACGCTCTTTAGCTAGTTGGAACTTTTCTGCCGGCCTCTTTAACTACAGGCCAATGCCTTCATTTCCTTTTTCTGCAAAGACAAACTGTATTTATTCTTCGGCATATTAGGAGATTCTGTAACACCTGCTAAAGCAGCGAAATCTGGTATTTACTGGCATAATTTCAAGCCCATCACAGTACTACCTCAGTTCAAAGTAAAGCCGGATTTGCAGTGTCGGTGTGCGGCAGGACCTCCTGTATCTCTGTGCTGAGTATCTCAAGAACAGTCATCGGCCTTACCGAACTCGTACCGAGCTGCTGGGTGGTTCTCGATCCCTAGCTGCAGTGTTTACTTATCAGGCAAAGCCTGACGTGGGCACTAAAGAGCCTAATATAAGACAAAACTCCGTGCATTGGACTTGGGGCGAAGGATTAAGTATAGTTAAAATGTGTAACTTAAGCAACATAAGTTAAAAATATCAAACTGTATTGGGGGTATCTCTCTTTACCTTTGACACACTTGTTTTATCCTCTCTATGTAGGTGTTTATGTAGGTACTTCAGATTGCAAAAGCCTTTTCTCCTATTTACAAACTCACTTTTGTCAGCTAACCCTGTCCTTAGCTGCATTTCTTGTAACCAAAAATCCACGTAGACTTGCTAGAAATGCAGGGATGATAATGGATGCTGGACGGATCGAAGCGCTAATGTTAACACAGTATTACCTTGCTGTTCAGAAAGTCCTGGTACTTGCCTTCTGCCAGAAAAGTGGCATTGCAGCTACAGGCATTATTATTACGGGGAAAAGAAGGAGCATTGCAGTCACTTATCCAGAGCTGTTTTCAGGACTACCCATCTATCACGTTTCCTGTATTCTGCAAATACAACCAATGTGGTGGCTGTTGTCACAAATATCATATACAACTGTTGCACCAGGCTAGCAGAATGCCATGCCACCTAGTTTCTCCTCTGGTAAATCTGTTGAAGAACTCACATACGTTTTAAGGGTACCTCCCCAGTGCCTGCTCTGACAGTCATATAAGTATTACTAGGCTATCTGGATTACGTGAGTTTTTTTTTTTTTTTTTTAATCCTTATGCTAGGTGGAACCTGTACATCACTCTTAATGCATTATCTTTTGGGATTTTTTTTTTCTTTTCTGTGAGGAAGACAAGAGTCAGTGTCTTACAAATGTAATGAATGGCAATGCAGTCTTCCTGCTTACATGCTGACTTTTTTAGAACTGAGGATTGTATTACAAGACAAAGATGAATGTAAAGTAACTCCTTCCCTAACCCATGGCACACCTTATTTTTCAGTGTAATTTTCTGGGGTTTTAAATCGCAGCAATGCGTAGGCTGTATAATATTAGATCTAAAAATCATTTTAAATATCTAATTTATCTGTTTGGGCTTTGGGATTTTTTTTTTAATGGCACTATAAAAGGTTCTAAAACATTCTAAAATGCTGCTTGTTGAGTTCTGGAACTAGAAAAACAAATAGAGTTGATGACATTTTTTGTCAGTCCTTCCCTCTCCCCACCTTTGCCACACACACAGTAGCACTGATTGTGGTACCTGCTGAATACAATGTTTTAACTCCTATTTTGAAGTAGCCCTCTGTACCAATCCTGGAATCACGCCACTAAAAGAAACGGCTATTATGCATACAGCAACTTCAAAACAAAAACTTGACTATGTAGTCAGTTCTTCTCTATCCTGTATATTTCACAAAGGCATATGCAATACTTACATTCTTAATTTAGTTTACAGAATGGAACCAAAATGTATAAATGTTATGTTTGCTAAAACTTCACAATGTATATTGGGTCTTTGTACATTTTGCCTGACTTACCTTAAATTTAAAATATTTTTTGCTATATAACCAGTTATTAAGCAGTGTTTTCTTTATGGGTACGTATTGTTTCTGGATATCAAGATGTTAAATATATTTCTTGCTATTGTGATATGACAAGAGACTTAACTTATCTTGCTGTGTCTTCCAATGTACACGCTGTATATAAGGATAAATGTGATGCTGCTGGAGACCAGAATAAATGGAACTAGAGTAGTGTATTGTATTTAGTCTGTATTGATCATGGATGCTCTCCTTAATAGCCATATGCAATAAAATACATTATTTATGAAAGGAGTAAAGTATTTGTGCGCTTGTTTTCTCTAGGGTGGTTGCTTTTTTGTTGTTGATATAAAATCAGCTTGATCTTTTCCCTTTAATGTGAAACACACTTTCTTTTACTAATTCTTACTGTTCTGCAGATCTTTGCCTTCTTTCCTTACAGCATTCCTGAAAAACAGGGAATTGCTTTAAATCTTTTTTTTTCTTATGAATTAAAAAACCTGTATTTCGAAGGCACAATTTTTACATTTAAGGAAATAACTAGGAACAGAATTTCGCCTTATTTTTTAATTCCAGCTAAAAAAAAAAAAAACCTTTCATCCCAATGATGAGTGAAAAACTGGGATTCCTTCCAGGAGTTTGTTCAGAGAAAGGGGACCGACTTGCCTTTCATACCGAGTAGCCCTTTACACTGGCACAGAGGGAATGGGAGCCTATTGCGCTACCTAGGACTAGTCTGTATTTCTGCCTTTTGTGCAGAGCCCTTGGGCACGGTGAGGGGCACCAAGCGAGCATTAGCGACTAACTTGCTTTTGGGCAGTAGGAATGTTCCCTGTGCCCATGTAAATGACATGACCTTGTTTGTACCTGCGTAAATGACCCACTAAAGGGTCAGTTACTCCTGAGAGGAAATTGGGGTTATCTCTTACACTGAAGCAGAGCCCTCAGGAGGTAGCCAGGGTCAGAGATCTGTTGCACTGCTTTTTGTGTGTGTGTGTATATATATATACATATATTGTTGCCAAGGGACAGGTGCTGTTGTTAACAGCTCACAAATTGTATAGACATGTTTCTAAGGGCCTCAAATATGACTATAAAAATCACATCAGCTGCTGTAACACTGAGTACCTAATCTATGAACTTCCCACAGCAAACAAAATCCTTGCCGAGGAACATCAGTTCCTGGTATGCCTTGTTTTCCTTCAGTGTCATAAGCAAACACGTCAGCCAGGGCGTGTGCTCCAGGGGGTGGGCAGTAGGCTCAAAACACGGCCGGCCTCCATTTCGCAGCAGGGCCCTGCTGCGCTGCGCCTCGCTCCGGCAGCGGGTGCCCGAGCAGGCTGCCTTGGTGCCGCACGGGAGGCCTGCCGGCACGGCGGGACACGAGCTCTTAGTGCAGCGCTTCCAAAGTCACTCGGAATGAAACTCCATCTTGAGACGTGCTTTTTGTATTCTCTTGGAAGCGTCTACCTCTAAGCGGCCTGGTACCTTCGTGGTTACCTTACTTTATGCTTGGGGGAGGGTTGAAGGATCGTATTAATACAACTTTTTTTTTTTTTTTCCCCTTAGAAACAAGAACTTGCATCATTTTGGCAAACTCGGGTTCTTTTTCTGAATGGGGCATGGATCAAAAGGGTAGTCTTGTCGCTGCAGTAGGATCATCCTGTGTCCATTGAAATGTCAATATAAGCCCCCAAATGAAAACCAAAATCACAAATAATGAATATGCTGCCAAAGAGGGGGCATCCAGTTCCTTTGCTCCATCTGTCATCACCATCTCTGCTGTAGGTTTAGCGGGAGGAACTGAAAAGGAACCCTGTGCATCTCACAGTGCCTGCATCCTTAAAGAGCTACAGCACTTCAATTGCTTTAGTCTGAGATGGCTCCAGAGAATTACTTAGAACTATCTTAAAGTACCTTGTCCCTGGCTGTTGTCACAGGTCGGTGACAACATAAAATGGGAGTTTCTGGAAAGACATTCAGAAATCCAGTGTCACATTCTCCGATGTGTTTGATTTCTGATGATCATAGCAGAGGGAGCCTTTGAACACTCAGGCCACCCACAAGCACAGTTTTGAGTGAGCAAGCCTGCTTCCAACCTGAACAAAATCTGCACTGACCTGATTTGCTGCTCCTGAGTCCTTGTATAGTGACCGTCCTGCTCAAGGACCTCAGAGCAATGCATGGCTTCCAGGTGCACTGGGAACCTAGATTGTGAACCTAGAAAGAACCACTTTCTGCGGTTATAAGCACAGGGAAGGGTTTCTAGGCATCCTGGTGTCACTATAGGAAGGAAAGAGGCTACCTAGACCTTATACCTGTGCCCTGGAGCTTGGATGCTTTCCCAAATTCTCCAGTTCAGAGTGGCCCTGGAGTCCACTGTTACACTATTGCGGTAGTCTTTAAATAATCAGTGTAGGAAAAAACAAGGTGTTTTCTTAGCACTTGTTGCTCCTGTTTAAATCCCTTTCTGTTCTGAAAGATGATGGGATGAAGAGAAAGGGTTCAGATCTCAGCTGCATTCATTCTGTGCACTTTTGGGACTGTTCTGAGGGAGGAAATATGGCTCACTTGGCTCAATCTTTATCCCTGGAAGAGCCATTGCTAAAGGGAGCAGATTTGGCCAGAGATGCAAGTCTTCATACCCTGAGAGAGGCAAGTGCCTACCAAATATCTCATGCACCTCTGCTGCTTCAGTCTTTCCCAGATATCTTTTCCACCTTGAGACCCTTCAGTCAGCTTTTGCAGTAACATCAAGACTCACTTTTGGACCTGGCTTTTCCTAGGTGAGGATAGTTCCTGAAAGTATCTGCAAGTAGAGGCTATATTTAATGAATATAGGAGCTTTTTAGAAGCCCTAAATATTACACTTACAGTTAATAACTGGAATTTCTTATTTAAGGGTGTAATCTGTGATATTTTAGTGGGAATATGACTTTTGGAAATGTAATTCTTTGAAGTATCTATCTCAGCAGTTTACCAAAATAATAGGGGCATAAGATGTCGCCATCCACTTTTGAAAGTAGAGATCCCTGATTTTTATTACTACGATGTTTAAGCAAAGGATGGGGAAACTATGGCCCCTGGGATGGATATGATCCATAAAGTTGTTGCATCTGAGCTATGGCTTCGTAATTTTTTTCCCTGTCGTTATTAAGCAACACAGTGTAGCATATTAAATGTGTGGCTGCCAGGAGTTTTTGAAAAGTCTATTTGATCCTTAGTATTCCTTCACATCATAAAAACGATCAATAAATAATAAACTGAGTTTAGAAGCTATGTTTAGAAGATGAGTTCTACTGACAAAATGCCAGCTCTTATCTGAAGAAGAGGATGTAAACATCAGGCTATGTTTACGTATTTTAAATGGAGGATGCAGAGGCTGGAATTAGACACACCTTGAGACAGCTATTAATATGAATATCAGATTCTAGATAAATAAGATTCACATGTTTGAAAACATGCTTTTTGGAGATGGACTGGTAAAATGAAGCCCCTACATTTGATGGGAATTAAACATTAAAATAATATCCGGTGTCAACCTCTGGAATTTCTGCTGCTGCTCCTAAGAAAAATCTCTCATTAAGTACAGATCCTGTCTGCCAATGTGGGTGTATCCAGGCAGTTATTACTTCCCTATTTATGTGTTAACCTGGATAAGCTTTATTGCAGGTGAACATCCAGGCTCACTGTTCTATTTTAGACTACTTAAAATATCTATCTATTTTCCGACAATGGAAATTTTGCCTAAGCAAGAGGGTCCAGACTGTGATCTTGCAACATGACTTAGAATTTCTTAAAGCAAGTGTCCTGATGTGTATTCCTAATTCAAAATACCAGAACAAATGATGAAACTTGTGTATAAAGGGATTAATTTACTACATCTCGAACCGGAATATTTTTGCATGAAAAGAAGTCTGACATTAAAACAGCAGAATTTATATTAATTAATGTCCTAGTGCCCCTAATTCCCTAAACAAGCAAAAAGTAAGATTCCCTCATCCAGACATAATGTTTTATTTATATTTTTTTATTTTTTTAGATGAGGTGGTAGGTTGTGTACTAACTGTGGAAAAGTCTCACAGATGTTCCCTGTGAGGTCTCCAAGGTATAATCTGAAGTTGTGATGGAACAACATATTGTAATCCTCTTTAACAGAATAGCTACTCCTACAAAAAAAAAGTGTATATATAAATATATATATATATACCCACATATATAATTTCTGTAACATCAGCCTATAACTGGCAATTGACCTGATTTAGAAGCAGATGCTGAAGAAAATTGAACTGGTGAGTTGGTAACTCTCAATGAAAACTCAACTCATTTGCTCAAGAGTGCTTTTATCTAGTTAAAAGAAACTTAGGCGTGCAGGGGGAAGACCCCCTGGGCCTCCCCCAACCCCCTCTGCCTCTGCACTGAGGCTGGTCGAGGTGACCTTTTGTCATCAAACCCTTGGGACTCGTGTCTACATCCTCAAAAAGGACCAGAAAGTGTTCCTGTATGATAAAAATATTTCCCGTAGTTCATGTAAAGATGTATAAGCCATAAACAAGCTGTGGAGATAAGGAAGATGTGGAAGAATAAGGGACACAGCAACTACCCCTCCATATGTATCATCTTACTAATCTTTCCCTGTGATCACTGTGAGGTATTTACTCCTTTCCTATGGAGCAGTACTTACCTCAAATTACCCTGCATTTGCCGTGGGGTAAGGGTATAAACACAGGCTGGCTGTCACGGTGCAGAGCCGGAGAAGTAGTTCACACTGAGCTCGCCCATAGTAAGATCGCTCTGATCACCTACAAGTGCCCACCAATTGCCCTTTTAATGCTGCCAATTTGCAGTATAAATATCACAAGCTGTTGCACAAAGATAAACCCTGGGGCCGCAGCCTTGGTGGCTGCAGATTAGGAATGTGCCACCATTGCTTTCACAATGATTTATTACAATCGAAGGTTTGACTTGGAGGTGTTTGGGAGGTTGTTTGAGTTTTATATATATTTATATATATACATATATATATACACACATACACACACATATATATACGTATATGTATATATATCCTTATGACCTGTGAAGACCTTTTTGATATTGTAGTATAAGTTTGCCAAAACTTATACTCAATACCTCAAGAAATGTAATTATAGTCAGTTATTTATTGTGTCTATCTAAGTGTTCTATATAAAAATCTTGATTTTTAAGTAGGATACACTCAGAACATTTTTTTTCTTCATTCCAGACCTTGCAATGACTTTCCATTTTCTCAAGGCTATACTGCTTTGAAATGACATTTTCTGTTGTTCCTGTTCAATATGTCAATACAAGCAGAAAGGAATTTCCATGACCAATCTGCACTTTTAGCCAATGAATCAATAAAGCAATCCAATATTAATTTCAGCTGCAGATAAATGATTGTCCCCCAAAGGATTTCAGAAGGGTAAAGGTTAAAATTTCATCTTATTTATCTAAAAAAAACAAATATTGAAGTAATTCTACTTTGAGTAGCCTTTTCTTGGTAACAGAAAACATGACAAAAGTGGAATAGCATTTTTCCTTTCTGCCTTTGATGCAGTATGATTAATATCCCAGTGTTGGATTCTATATTATTGTTATTATTTATGAATAATGATTCTAATATTTCACAGGAAACATTTGGACAATATAAAAATTTTATTACTTTATTGACTTTGTATTTCTCAGAAGTCAACAGACCCCAGGATTTTTCTGTTCTAAAGAAGTAAAGAAAATGAGATTTATAATTGAACACTTTCAAAGTTAGAATAGCTGTATGGCAAAGAAGTTCAAGATAACTGTAATTTTCAATTTGTAACCCTGCTCTTTTCTCATTTAAGAAGCACATTTGTTGTGTGGTGTACAAGGAGAACTACATTGCCCAGTTATGCCTGTGATCCGCATTGCCCATTTACAGAGCTGCAGAGGAGGGGAGACATCGAGGGATCGTGGTTAGAAGAACCCCTTTTATGTTTGGACTTGCCTTTGGAACCTCCAGCCTGTCCCGGCTATAAATTCCAGCAATTTTCTTGCATGTAGAGTGTGATTTTCCTCAGTTTGGCATATAAAGGAAGCCTGCACCCCTTCTCAGTGCTGGTGGATTCATCGTCACTTTGTGGATAAAGTTCTCCCATGCCGTTCAGCCAAACTGTTTTTATCAATGGATGCTCTACTAAGTGCTTAATTAGGCTTGGTACTACCGAAGAGGTCTCTGGGTTTGTGTGTGGTCAGAAACAGCTCGACAGCTGTCAGCGTACAGATTGCTGTACCCTGGGAAGCGGGGGGGATTTGTTTATTTATGTGGTTTGCCATTAGTGGGTCACTGCTGTGCTTGTCCTCTAGCACAGAAAATCTGCAAGGAGAAAAAAGCTTGTCACACGAATAAGCACAGAAATTTAAAGGAGATCTCTAATTTTTGGCAGCTACTGAAGATTTCATCTCCCTGCCTCAGAACTTAAACTGTGTCTCTATTAGTGCACGCCCTGTTAGTTGGTGTGCCTGAGGCTTAAAGCTCTCTGTGAAGCTCTTTCTGAACTGCTCTCTTCAGGCATTAATTTGCAAGGTGGCTTCAAAACATGACTGATCTGAGGAAAAGAAAAGGTGGCTTTTCATACTCCCTTTTGTATTCCAGGTTTTTTTCAGGAGGCTTCCAAGGCAAGAAATGAAAACTTCGTCCTAAGCGGAGCGCATGGCCACTGGAGCATCCCTGCAGCCCTAGCTTTGCAGAGGCCGGGTGTAAGCAGCCACAGTGCTCTCAGACTCCGGGGCCCATCGAGCTAGGGGCAATGCACCAGCTGCTCGCTCTGGCTCGCAAGCAAGCGCGGGCAGCTTGATGTCAGCGAGCGTCAAGCGCAGGCCGCACTGCCGCCCTCTGCCCTGCTCCTCGTCCTGCTGCAAGGGCTGGGCAGGAATGGAGAGGAGAGGAGGGGAGAGGAGAGGAGAGGCGAGGAGAGGCGAGGAGAGGAGAGGAGAGGAGAGGAGAGGAGGAGGAGAGGAGGAGGAGGGGCGAGGGGAGGGGAGGCGAGGAGGA
>NW_010583016.1:536135-582756 GCF_000705375.1 Tinamus guttatus | reverse complement strand
GTGCAGCTCCCCCGCTGTCACTGCTGCTAATGTGTGTGGCACAGCTATCACTCAGATTGTGTCTGCCTCATTTGCAGCACTAAAGAGGCTTTATCAGCTGCTCCACTCTGCTTTCTGGGATCCCCGGCTTCATTTCCATGCATGCCTCCTTGGCGAGAGGCCAATAGTTTGTTTACCTCTGGAAAGAAGATTCATTAATATGTTTTTCCTGTTCTGGTTTATTTGTGTGTCATTTACCCTGTGTAGGCAATTTTGCTTTCCTAGTGTTTTTGTTTGTTTGTTTGTTTGTTTGTTTGGAAGTGGGGGAGGTTTGTTTTTATCGTTGATACATTGGTGAGTTAAGTAATTATTTGCAAAATGAACAACACACTGTTTGTGGTTTCAGGATTTTTTTTTAAGTTTCTGAGTCAAGTTTTGCTTACTGTTATTTTTATTCAACTGCACTGAAACCAACGGAATTGCTTAGTTATACCTGAGACTGATATTAAGCCCACTGTAATTGCTCCTTCGTGCTTTCTCTCAAACCTTCTTTAAATGGTATATTTATGTGATATATCCACCACTGCTAGCACTGGTGATCTGCAAGAGGACTAGATCCACTGTGAACATTAACAAAGCTCAGGCAAGGTACTGCTAAACTGCTAAGAAAATATCATTTTCTCTATAACTCAAGACATTCAAAAGAAACAGTGCTGGAGATCCTGATCTCCATTAATACCTACACTGCTGCTATAGCTGGTGGTGCTGTTTTAGAAAAGACGTAGGATTCAGATTTTTGTCTGTGTAGATAGTGCCTGACAGGTTGATCAGACTGAAGTACTGAGAAACTAGTAATTTCATAACTTTTATTACGCTTTCCTAACTTTCCTAGATGTAACTGTTTGTGTAACTGTGTTTTTGTTGTCATTTTGTTTTGTTTTGTGTCTTTAAAGGATGAAATAACGATGAAGATATCCAACCCTTTGGGTTAGATATACCCCAAAAGATTTTTCAAATTCTCAGTGTATTTTTTTTTTGTATTCTGAGGGGAGTTGTGAAATGAGCAGATATGAATATTAGCTTTGCTTATAGCAGATACAGAGTTGTTTTTAAGGTGGGGGAGTAATGTCTGGGGCAATGCACTGCACAGTGAAAGACAACCCGTAGCTATCTGGGCTTGGAGAGCTGGTCAGGTGGATGGGAATCCGTGAGGCCAGATGCCCAGCATATTACGAGGACTTACAGTGGCTCTCACGTGACTATTTAAAAACAGGAGTTCATGCAAAGCAAGAAATACAGTGCATGCCATTCCCTCCTTCATATCTTAGAGCTTAATTACATCTTTCCTACAACCTGACAGTTTTAAGAAAATATTTTAATCATTTAATTAAATACATTCAAGCTTAGATTGAGAGAAGGAACTAGTCACTAAATTTTGCCAGACAGATCCTTTAAGTTTAGAGCCACTCTGTCGGTAAATGCCTGTGATCAATTTCCTCTTCCTATAAAGAGGTAGCACTGGGACTTCAAAGATTTGTATTAAAAACATCTCTGTGTTTCAGGACAGAAAAAAAAGCGTGATTGATTGGTTCTGTCAAAGAAAGGAAATGCTTGTCTAATTAACACTCAAATTTGCTTTCAGGTAAACCCTTATGCACTACAACATAATAACCTTTTCTTATATAATCAGGCTCCTCTTTTGCTAGGTCAGTGGGTCAGGTTTGATAATATCACAGTATTTTCGACCTGCCCTGTGACCATATTGATTATTTTTTTTTAAATGTTCCAAATTCTCTTTTCAAAAGGACACACTCCAAATAACTATTACATCTTGTTGCCTATTTGACTATCTATGTTTTAAGTTTAAAAAATGTTTCCTTGGTAACTAGACTTCCTTGTCTTCCTTGTCTAGTCTACCCACAGAAAACATGCAGAGGTCACTACATATTGTTCAAGGATTATTGATATGTTTATTAAAAATATTTAATGTTTTAGACTTTTTAGTGAATTTTAAAGGGCTTCTGAGAGACAAAAGAAAATTTCTCTCCTGCTTCCCTTGCTCCATATAAAGTGAGAATCTTCACATGTGATCCTAAAAGCTATCGTAACAGGAGACGGTGTAGTCCCTTAGCTAGAGGAAACTCACTCTTCTGCTTGACTCTCTCCTCCATTACAATTTTGTCCTAAATTCCTCAGAAGTGTTGTCAGCTGTAACACCATTTTACTGAAGTTTTTTTTTTTTCCTGTCTATGAATGCTACTATTACGAAAGACATTCGAAGAAGTAGGCTGTTTGTGGCACATCTCTGCCCTGTCGTCACATGGCTTTGTGACGGGCAGCTATTTGGATATCCCTGACTGGCAATTTGACTCCCCACACCCAGACAATGTACATTCATTGAGCCTTGGTTGCCTGCCACCGGGCCCATCTGTTGGGTTGATTCTTTGCCTATTTAAAAGTCAGTCAGACAGGGGTGTAAAGTGCCAAGAAAATGTGAATTGAGAAGGGGAGTCTGTACAACACTGCTGGCAGAGCATCTTCAGCAAGAACCTTCTCCTTTGTGGCAGCCATCGCTGCCAGATGCCTCCCTACAGTAGATTACAACTGCTGACATTTGTGTACCAAGAAAAGGATACATGAAGCAAAGGAGGGAAGAGTTTTTCGCGGGGTAACCTTGGCAATTTGCAAAGCAAGCTGTGCTGCCACAGGTACCCAGTTTGCAGCACAGTTAAGAGATGTGTGCAGCTTGTAGGGCTTTAAAATTTGCTTAGTAGGAATGAAAGTGCATTGTCTGCACTAGGGTGAACTTGAGAGAACCCGAGACAGACACATTGCACTCGAGAAGTGACCAAACTAACGAAACTCCAAAAGGCCAGGAATGGGATTTCTCCTGCTCTTCTACACAGGAGATCAGTACAAGAGTGTTCACCCTGCCTGGGGGATTTTTCTGAATGCAAACTATAGTTTCTAAGATAAGATCCTTTAAGATAGATCGTCTTTCTCCTAGCCACAGTGGGGTTGTACAATGAAGAGGATTAACTTATCTTTGTAACCATTCTAATCCAAAACAGGAGAGTGTCAGACACATGAATGCTTGCAATCCCATCCATAAATATGTTTTTCACTTTGCATCTGGCTGACTGAAGTTATTTTATCTGTGATATCACAAATTTCCCTTGTGATATAATCAGGCAGAGGGAAACAAATAGTCTCTAACTCATGCAAATTCTATTAAAAGACAGACAGGTTACTATTAGCTATTACTATTACTAATTTTGTGTCTATCTTTTTGTGAACCTGGGAAGGGAGTTTGTGACAAGCACCGAATGCAACGAATTAAGAATTGTCCAGTCTTCTTTTTGAGGGATTGTGGCAGTGGAGAGACAAGCTTTCAGGCACTAGATATCTGTGTAATCACCCCATCTTCTCTTATTTTCTCCTTTTGATATCTTTTGGCTTATGTCTGATCCCAAGCACGGAACTCTAACTTCAGTTAGACTGGGATAAATAATACTAAAGCAGTGCTCCATAAACTGTGCCTGATGCTGCACTCTTCTTTCTCTGATGGCTCCAAGTAGCGCCGAGGAATCTGGTGCTCAACACATTGTCTCTGAGCCAAGAGCTAGGGACCACTGCCTGAGGGGACAAGAAGCAGATGTAGTGTGCCTACTCAGCAGTTAATAGCCAGCCTGGTGTTGTACAGTATCTGCTCTACTTGCTCCCTACAAGGGAAATAAAAAGAAATTAAAAGATAGTGAAAATCCCAAACAATAACAACAATCTGTTCCTCTCCCCTATTTCCAGAAGGACATGCACTAGTGTTGGCCAGTGTTAGGTGGCATGCTGCAGCTCTAAACAGACATGGTATCAAGTAATACCAAAATTATTAAGGGCTGAGGCTCGTGTAGCCTTTTCAACACCAGTCTTCTGCTCTGCAGTGTACTAAACACATGGCTCTCAAGGGTCTCTCCCCACCCTTGTCCCCTTCAGTCTACATTTTCAGATCTGTTAAGGTGCAACACAGTCCTCTGCACAGTCCTCCAGTTAGCAAGCATGATGGGGATTGACTGGAAGAAGATGCTGCCCTTCTCTCTTCCCTCCTTGTCCCCCAGCCTGGTCCCAGTTCTGCTCTTGGGCAGGGTCTTGTTGTGGACTGTTGGTGACAAGGACTGTTGGGACAGAGAGACCGGTGGGGCTGTTCTTCCAGGAGAAGAAAGAAGGGGGAAGGCAGGCTGGAAAAGGAGAGCAGAGTGAGCCATGAGATGAGAGAAACAGAAAGATGTATGGAGAGAAGGTGTCAGGAAGCAACAGGAAAGCAAGTGCTGAGGAGCTGGTCTCATTGACCTACTCTCCTGCAATCTCTACCCTGCAGTGAAGTAGCCCAGTAAGGTGATGTCACCTGGAAAAGGGAGGAGGAGAATAAAACCTCTGTTCTCCTCCAAAACCATATGTCACGAACATTTGGTGGTATCAGTATGATGGAAGATTCAAATGGCAATGGACAAACCTGTGTTTGTGCTCAGGTAGCCAGTTGTCTGCAGGCCAGTCCATTCTGGGCAGGGTAAGAAATACAAAAGAATTAATGTTGCAGCGGAGGCATTTATTATTTATTCTGACTAGTGCCAGAGAACATGAAAGTTCTAAGAACTGCAAAAAAAAATTGCCTAATACTCTTTTGGTGTTAATGCGCTACAGTCCAGTGAACAAACTTGCAATCAGTGAAAGCAGCCTTTTAAAATAGCATAGCCTAATTCCTTGCTGCTCTTCCTTGTACTCTACAGGGATTCTTTCCAGCAGCTTGGCTGCTGTTTTTTCATCCCAGAAAAACATTTTTTTTTCCCTTATTAAAGACAATCCAAAACTTAGCTGAGAAAAACAAATATTCTTTATTTAGCCTGTTTGTTAAATAAGATTGATTATTTTGGAATGTATTTTTTCACCAGGTCTTTTTCAATAGTGGTGCTTTTGTATCTATTGGTAGTCATAGAATTTGGGAAAATAGATTATGGGAAAACTAAATTATTAGTTTTGACATAGGTCCATTTCCCATTATGACTCACAAATTCTATGCCAACACTTGGGAACTATTGAGTTCCGGATTTGGATAGTCAGAATTTACATAGTTAGATCCATGTCTAAACCTGTATAATATGTATGCTGTATACTGTCTTCATGCTCTGTAATTTTCTGTGTGTAAGTTTTATGCAGTCACTTTAATAAATATGCTGTATAAGTAATACGCTCCTATCCATTTGTGGCACTTCCAAAAGATGCCACTGCATTTGGAGGTTGCAGCAAGCAAGAATGACTGAGGCCACTGCAGCATTTATAGCCACATTAAACAAGCAGAAAAACTGTCACCAAAATAAGAAGTCCTGCTCTCTCCTTGCCCCTGCTTGACCCTATGCCATGCCATCATCCTGTGTGTTGCATGCGGCTGTACAGTGCACTGGGTAGGGAAACCAATCCCGGGGAAAGCTCTGCCAGGAAAAGGGCTTGGCTAGTGCTGAGGTGAGTCAGCTCCCCGTTCTGGACCACTGTGGAGACATGCCCGTCTCGATGCCAGAACAAGGAAGAGGACAATGTGGAGTCAGGAAAAAAAACAAGGCAATGGAGAAGGGTACTGCTTCTTTTGGCATAAGTGACAGACTAAAATGTTTGTGGAACTAAAGCCTCTGAGCTCCAGGTCTGGATCACTTGAATTAGCGTAATTAAACCACAAATAAAATCTTATGCTGGCAGAGAATTCTCTCTGACCTACAGTAAGCCGCATTCATTGCTTATTCAGTCAAGTTCCTGGAATACAGGCAATAAATACATTTCTTTTGTATTATTTTTGTGAAGGTTTTGGTAATAACGTTTGATTGCAGCTAGTCTTTTCAGTCTGGGTCAGGCTGCACTTCATTTTCTTGCACTCCAGACAGAGATTTTACAGACTGACATAGATGTTTTGGCCCATTTTGGGGAGGCCTTCATTGTCCTCCTGAATCAACAGCCCTGTGTAGTTATCCCTGATGGGATCTTAAGCATTTGCCAGTGCAAAGTGGAGACGTGATGTATACATGCAGATGTAGAAGCAGCAAGTGGCCCTAACTACAGCTTTTCTCCAAGTACTCAGCCTGGTGCCCCATCCCATTTCTACGTCCCAGAAGCTGAGTGGCTGTCATGGGATAGCAGTGAGCTACCTGAATGATTATGACTTTGGCTGTGCTTGTGGCATTTGTATGCTGATACGCTTTTGCTCCTGTCTTCTAGATGAGTTCCCTAGAGCTGCTTGTACGACACTTCTGTGGATGGGATGAGGTCCAGGCAGGCCAGCCCTCACTGAAAACACGTGCACTTATGCACAAAATGGAAGCTTTCCAAATACTTCATGACTGACTGCTTGAAAACCCAAATTAAATAAATATTTTAAATAAATAAATTGCAAACAATCCAGATGTCCCGCACGTAGGGATGTACCAAGTGTTTTGCAGACTGGATAACGGCTTACGCAAGCAACAAAGAAGCGAGTCCCTGTTCAAAGGCGCCTGTATGTAGGTGTCAGACAGCCCCTAGCAAGCGGGGAAGCAGCCAGATGGTGCAGAGCGGGGTGGGAGGGCAGCCCGCGCGCGGCTCAGTGAAGCGCCCGAGTCTCTGGTGTGCTCGCGTTGGGAAGCCCTGCAGATCGCCTCCTAAGACAGCTCCGCGTGGAAGGCACAAACATGGCCCGGCTTTGCACAGTAAGGACTGGCTTATGGATATCCCAGCTCTGAGGAAAACACTTTTATCAGTATGTCATAGGGCAGCAGGAAGACTAAAGCACAAATTCACTTACAAGCTCCAGCAGTCAATTCTAGGGTGGTGAAACACTGAAGCTCTAGGTGTAACACTGAAGCTTCAGGAAGTACAAGTGCTTTTATGTCCCTCCAGCTATTTCCAGCCCTCTAAAGACCTCTATTTCTGTGTGTCCTCTTCTCTTAAAAAGCCACACATTCTCCCCCCTCCCCGCTTTGTTTTGCTGGATTTGAGTTTGGATGTATCTCCTTTAACTGTTAGAGCATTGCTTTCATTTGCAATTCTACTTTGTTTTGCAAAATCATTCAGGAATTCTCCTTGGTGGGAAGGCAATTGTTTGAAAGCATTTCAGTAAAGCCGTAGGAAGAAAGGCATCTATTTATCCTTCTGTTATTCACTTTCTTGATCATTTTCCTTGTTCTTTATTTGCTTTTGCTGATGATCACTAATTCACGCATGTAGAATCCAAGGAGAAGAGTGCTTTTATATTTTCAGGAAAAAAAAAGTGCTATTTTCCATCCTTTGCAAGATATAAGATGCGCAATTTACTTCCTGCCTCTAAGCCTGAAATCACCACAACGATGCCTCTTGCCATCCAGGTCTGGGGGCTCCTCTATAGCAAAGCCCTTTTAGGCAAATACTTAAAGTTAAGTCTTGGCATAGGCTTTCTGAAGGCGCTGAAGAAGTATGAAATGTGTGTTATTTTTAATAATGATATGCATTCAAAATACTACCGATGAACTTATTGTGTTAAAAGTTACTTTTAACTCAAAATGCCTCTGAAATTGATAGCAAAATTCATATCTTTCAGCATTCCACAAGAAGTAAAAACAGACAAACAAGCAGAAAAGTGGTAACCCAAGCTTTTAGCTGGAATCCTTATATATATATATGTATATATTTTCATTATCATGAAGCACGAAAAATGCAGCAAATTGCAGTGAATCTTTTTTTCTGTATTTTTTTCTGAGAAAAAAAGACCACTAACCCTAGGTCTAAACTAAAAAAAAAAGTAAAAAAAAGATACAATTTTATTTTTTATTGTTCTCCTATACACACACATATATATTGTATGTAGGTACGTGCTTTCTCCTTTATGGTATGTGAAACAGCCTGAAAAGTTTTGATATCAGATATGAGTACTCCTGAGACAGATAGACTCCAATTCTCCAGATTCAAAGTGATTGAATACGATATTCCTAAACTTGCAGATTTCTTTACACTGTTCTGTTTTCGGGTAGGACATTTGGCAGTTTCTCTTTCCTGCAGCTGTAAATGACTGCATAAGCTTCAAAATACTGAAAGGAGAGCTGAACATATATATTCCTTCTACCTTAGGACAGTCTGCACCATCTCAGGGATGTTCTACATCTCTAGAGATGCATCCAGCACCACAGTGCAGGATGATATCATGAAATCACTTCCCAGCACCCAAGGAATAGAGCTGCCCTGGGGAGCCCTGCTCACACTTGCATTAACAAATGTGCATGGAATTTGTTGCTCAGCAGCATATTCTGATGTGGGAAATTCGTCAAGAATTCTGCACACAAAGAGCATGAAGGATCAGGCCCAGTATCGTTTGGATTAAGAAGTCACTGTGTCGTTATCTGAGATGAAGTGTAGGATTTTTATTAACATCTTCTTTCCCTTGCTGAGGATCAGCCAATTCAAACAACCTGTATAAGTCGTTTCCATGCTAAAGAAGGCTGTGTTTACATCTTGAGCAGCTGTTGCTGTATTTCAGTTCTGTACAAAGACCAAACAACAACAGCAACAAAATCTATTTGATTTTACATTTGTTACCCTATTCCCAATCCTCTTGGCCATAGTGGCTGCTTTGCTCATCTGGCAGCATAAAACCAGGCAAGTTGGTGGGAGAAGGAATATCCCTGCCTAGAGGGATCCCGAGGCTTTGGAAAGGGCTGCTGTGATTCTTCTGCTACCTCCTCCCAGAAATGAGAAAGGGAAAGGAAAAAAAAAAAGTAGGGAGAAGAGAGTGGATATTTTTTGCTGCTAGAGTGGCTTTGTGTGAGCCATATAGAGAGGTATTCTATCGACGTTTGACCTGGTCACTGCAGCTCATTTTCTCTCCCTCTCAGTAATATGGGGGAAGGATCTGGCAGCCTTGGATAGCTGGACGCTGAATTGGTCGTCACTCTCTTGGTCTCAAATGCCAGCGCAGCTGTTGTACTTAGGTTCGGCATCTTCAGTATGATGCCTTGGAGGGTGACTTCTAAACTGAGGGCTTGGGTCCTGGGGTTCGTAACAGGTAACTAAGAAAAACATTTCCTGCCACTTTAATCTGCTGCACTGAGTTTTCCTGAGTGAAGATCGGCATCGTTGTTTCTCCCTTAAAAGTATAAGGGTGAAGTTCCATTCTTCACTGCTGATTATTTTGAATACACGAATATACAAAACCCACCTTGTGCAGCTCCGCAACCCTGAGTATTTCAGAGACACAAGTATAAGGAAATACATAGCCCTTTATGTCTTAGTCACTTTGCAATTCATATGCTCCTCTCTCTCTCTCTATATATATGTGTTTTTTGTATATATATATTTTTCCTTTAAAATTTGGAAGCTGTGTATTAATGAATCCCCTCTTCTTTTACTCATCCTAGTCAGCACTGATGAAAGCTACCTTTGATTTATTTCTTTTTGCTTGTTTTAAATGTCTTTTTGAACTCTGGTGCGGGTGGCTGACCTTTAGAATAAAACGCTATACTGGTGCAATGCAGCTAGAAGCATTAAACAAGTGTACTGACAGTTAAATGAAAAGCGACCGGCTGGGCTGAGGTACACCTGTCACATTAATGCTGCCAGGGGAACTTGGTGCTCACATGCTTTCCCCTCTCCTTCCCCCCATAAATCTCACTTACATAAATTTGCTAGGGAGATTTACATCTACCACTCCGGCTCCAGGGGCACCCTGCATGATATTTACTTTGATTCCTTTTCTCTGGAACTCATGATCAGGAGAAGGCTTACACATTAAAAAAAAAGAAAAACTAAATCAAACAGCAGTGGCTCATTCTTTAAAGTAAACAGAGCAAAGGCTATCGGCGTCAGCCACCGCAGAGGCAGGTGCGGGCCGACAAAGGGAAGAGCAAAAAATTTCCCTAACACAGGAAAATATTGGGGCTTGTTTACTTTTGCTGGGGAAAAAGATGATCTTTTTTAAAGGATGCAACCTGAACTTTTGCCTAATAATAGTAATAATAATAATAATCCACCAGCAGGCAGACTTGTTTACAGTAAAACCTTTGAATATTGTCCAGCTTGTGGCCCTGCTTAGAAGAAGTGCTGAGCACCTGAAACTCAGAAAGGTCAGAAGATTACTGGATTACTTACTCCTAGAAGCAAACCCGAAGTCAGGATGAGGCAGCGTTTTAGAGAATAACTCCCAGATTTGTCATTAATAAGCTGTTGGCGAGGAACTCCAGACCCATGTGCAATTTTGCCAACAGGTAAAGCTGTTGTGCACAGTCATGCAAAGGACACCCAATGATTCACTGGCCATGCTGCTGTTTACACTTCTTTGGAAACAAAGCTTCATTTTCATTTCCCAGTTGGACTGGGTTTTGTCATGTGTTGGAGGTTTCTTAACCCCAAGCTAAATTGCAGTATGTTTGGTTGCTCTTTGCTTCATCAGAGGTTAACCCCAACACAACACAATACAAAAAAAAAAAAAAAAAAAGTATAAGGCACCAGTAAAAACACATTTGTTTCTATGGAAATGCTTAGCAGCAGATATGCATCAGACAATGATTTTAACATCTTATCAGTGGCAACATTTTATCAGCTTGTCAGTGAGAAATGGGTGATTTCAGGCTTATTTTTCCTACTTCCATAGCTAAGGATGTTGCTATCCCTAAAAAAAAAGTGTGTGGTCTATCTTTTTTTTAAAAAAAAAAAAAGTCATGGAAATGATGCCAATAAGAGAAAGACCTACCTGGAGAGAAGCATTGCAGTGACTTTTAGTGTTCTGCTACGTGCTTCTGCTCCAGGGCCACGTGCTGGAGATACTACTGGGTCAAATGAAGGTTAGGAGGAGTTGCAGGCAGTGCAGGTTGCATGATGAAAAATTCGGCATGGAAGGCTAGTGATACAATGTGATGCAAATGGAATACAATAAAGCGGCCTTTTGACTGGTTTTAGAACTATCCCAAAGGGTTCCTGTTTTACATCCCCTGCTGCAGATCACAGACTGGAAATGTATGGGTGCCTGCCCCATGTTTCTACAAACCAAATTGTCAGCAGTGTGAACACACTTTGATGCAAATAACATCGCACATCCTATATTTTGCTTTGCATTCTCTCTCTCTCTTTCTTTTTTTGTCTCACTAACAAGAACTCTGTCCATGTGTGAATTTTTTTATTGCTTGAAATTCTTCTTATCTTACTAGTACTGCTATTTTTCTAAGAATAATGGAGTCATTCTTCGATATACAGTTGGGTGTTACTAGCTGCTTCCTCTGGAAGGGACAGACTTCACTTTACCCCTTTGTTTCTCTATTTTTATTTTCCTGCTTCTGCTTCTTTTCCCCGGTTTCTCCTTTTGTTGCTCCACTTTCAGCAACGTAATTTTCTTCTCTTCCCATTTATGCTAGTGTGCTCTTTTTTAATTGTCTGTTTTTGTTCCAGTGAATTTAGTAGCATTTTAGTGAGCAGAAGTGGCCCTCCCTGCTCTCAGGCAAACACCACACCTTGCACAAAGTTAAGCAGCAGGTGTGGGTGTCCAGACATGGTGAGGGAGTGCAGGCTTTCTCTGCAGCAAAATTGTTATTTATCACATCCTACTATGCAAAGTTAAGCCTCCAAAACATCATCCCACTAAAATTCTCCCCATCAGCAAGGACAGTTTAAGAAATTCTGATTTTTTTTTCTGTTCTTCTGTCCGTTCTCACTCTCCACCACTTTTTTGCTATTCTTTCTTAACTGGGCTGCTGCGACTTTGTAGAGTTGTATTGTAGGAGAAACAACCTCTATTAAAAACTTTTTTTTTTTCCAGTAAAGAAAATGGAAGCAATCGATGTCTAAGTTACCTGGCCTCAGTTTTTGTTTAGACATGAGCACAGTGTAGTAATGTTCAAAGATAAATGAAGCAGAAGTTCTAAACACTGATCTAAGTCCAAGTTTTTATAGTGACAACAAGAGGCTAGGGATGCCAAGGTGATAGTTGTGTTCTCTGCTTTGATCATATGAATTGAAAATGGTGCTAAGCGGAAACTGCTCAGCCCATCCTTGAATCAAACTTCAGAAAAAAAAAAAAGCAGTTTTGCTACAGGGGCTTATTGGCTTTACCCGTTACATCTGTCTGACCTATACTTAGAAGCCGTGTAACATAGGGACAGTCTCTAGGCTTAGAATGAATGAAGTGCTTATCACCATAACAGTGATCACTTGGCGTAGCAGAATATGAGCAAGAATCTGATACTCCTCCAAATCCAGATTAAGGAAAGCCTCAAAACTACTATCTCTTAATAGTTATTTGCACAGTGTTATGTCCATCCTCAATCAACAACACATAATGAGCCATATCATACTGTAATCTAGATGCTTGTGTAAAATACAATTGTCACCTTAGATGTTTACATGAGATACAGATTTTTGTTTGTAAAGAATGTATACACTATGAGCTGAATTCTTCTCTACACACCAGGCAGGAAGGAACAGCGACTCCCCAGTGACTTAATGACTTATTTGTATGAAATACAGAAATAGTTCGTAATAAGTTTCTGTTTACTGGGAGATAAATCCACCTTTCCATCTGAAAGGGACATTAATAAGTCTCAAATTTAGGTGAGGAAGCCAGAAATCCTTCAGGAAAAAAATAACAAAATTACCATTCTGATTAAATTATGGGTCATAAGTATCTGTGATGGGGGAAATGGTTGAGTCTGAATATGACCTCAGCAAAGGTCTGAGTACACATGTCCTTTGCCCTGGGCAGGATTTTCTTTTGATAGTTAGAGATAAGAGTTTTATCCCGAGAACACTTTGTACAGGAACATCTTGGCATTATTTGAAACAAAGGAGAAGAAAAATGTCCTGGTGCTGATCTAAAGAGGACATATATAATCATTTTGCCCTTTTGTTACTTGAAATTGGACCTTAATCCAAGTAATCATTCTGTTACTATTTTGACCACAGTAAGCATATACTATTTTTGTATCTTTGCCTATATCTTCTTCTGCATCTCTTTGTGATACTTGCCCTGTGCTAAGGGTAATTTCAGGGTAGGTTGAATACCAAGGCACCTATTTTTCTGGGAGTGAATCTTCAAATATTGAGTTGCTGGTCACTTTTCTGTGCCATCACCTTAGTGAATACACTCATAAGGCTGGAGAGAAGCTTGTACTTCTTGACTAATCTATTAAAATGTTTGGGTATATAGGACACCACTGCAAAGGAAATCTCTTTCAGCAAGCAATGTTAGCCAGAGTCACCGGGTCTTGCAGCGGGACAGGAGGGTTGACAGGATTCTGTTGAATCCTACATATAATGGGAAACTCAGACACTTCAAGGAACCCGTTTAAGAGGAACTATGTTCTCACAGTAAGGGATTACAAGAATTTCATTTAAGATCTCATGCAAATGGTTGAATAAGCAAATAAAGAACAGCGAATATAGATTAGCTGTTAGCATCCATAACTAATAAGAAGTGTATTGATTCTGCAACTGTGTAAATAATAAAGAAAAAAGAAAAATGTTTATTTTGGAGACTGCTTAGGGTGTATGACATTTAAGTTAAATGCTACCTAACTTAACCTCAGAGTCTCAGTTTCAAGAAGGTTTTAGGGTACATGAAAATGGGAATCTTATCAGGAATGAGGGCACAGAACACTTGATTTTTTTAATAAGCTCTACATTATGAATTTACCCATTGAAAGCTCCCTCTCTGTTTTAAAACTGTGAATGTTACCACCACTGATGCTTTTTGGACATCTTATTTCGTATTAACATGACTAAACATGACACTATTTGCAATTGCTACTTGTGCTTTGCTAAGCTGCTACTGATACGGCTCTCTAAAACTATTTCTAATGCTATCTTGCAGTACTTAGTAGTGTGAGGCCTATTAAAGGAGCTCAGATCAAATTTTTGGTCTGTACCTGAACCCTAGTAGATCTTTTTAGAAAGCTTCTGTGGAGTTTAGTGTTCATTTTCTCTCTGTCATTATGAATAGACCTATCTATCTCTTTCTTGTAAAAATAAAGAGCTTCCAAGCAGTCAAAAGAGAGTTTGAAATTTTTATGTATAATAGAAGCACAGTAGTGGCATTAGAAAGGATTAAGAAATGATCAAAGATACACACCCTAATGCTTTAGGATCACTCTTATCTAGGTGGTACTCAGATGAAACAGTGTCTGTAGGGAGGGTTTTTTGTGTATCTCACACATTCTTGGAAGAATTTCTCAGGCTATTTCTAAAGACATGTATGGTCTGCTGCTTTGAACTACTGTGAACATTCTTGTGCTGTGAAGATTTATTTTTCAAGCACCAAGAAATATGCAAGTCATCACCAAAAACTGGGTATATACTATCAAAGCTTCAAAGCAAAGAGAATAAAAAGCAGCTATGACTGTGTGTTGCTCACAAAAGATTTACTTTCCTAATGCTACTGATTTGACAAGGAGAGTGCTCAGATGCTGCAGTGATGGGAAATAGTATAAAACACAGCTCTCCCTACTGACAAAAAGGTGTTGGAGAGTTGGGCAGAGAGGAACCTTGTGAGGTTCAACAAGGACGAGTGCAGGGTCCTGCACCTCGGAAGGAATAACCCCAGGCACCAGGAGAGACTAGGGGTTGACCTGCTGGAAAGCAGCTCTGCAGAGAGGGATTTGGCTTGACAATAAGTTAACCATGAGTCAGCAATGTGCCCTAGTGGCCAGGAAGGCCAATGGGATCATTGCATCAGGAGGAGCGTTGCCAGCAGGTCGAAGAGGGGATCCTCCCCCTCTGCTCAGCTCTGGTGAGGCCGCACCTGGAGTATTGGGTGCAGTTCTGGGCTCCCCAGTACAAGAGGGACGTGGAGCTTCTAGAGAGGGTCCAGCAGAGAGTGACAAAGATGATGAAGGGACTGGAGCATCTACCTTATAAGGAAAGACTAAGCAAGCTGGGCCTGTTTAGCTTGGAGAAGAGAAAATTGAGAAGCAATGTGATCAACATGTGTAAGCACCTGAGGGGAGAATGTAGAGAGGATGGGGTCAAATTCTTCTCAGTAGTGGCCAGTGATAGGACAAAGGGTAATGGGTACAAGCTGAAACACAGGAAGTTCCATCTTCATGTGAGGAAGAACTTCTTTCCTGCGAGGGTGACAGAGCCCTGACACAGGCTGCCCAGTGAGGTTGTGGTCTCCTTCTCTGGAGATCTTTCAAACTCGCCTGGATGCCACCCTGTGCCACGTGTTCTAGGTATCCCTGCTGGAGCAGGGGGATTGGACCAGATGATCTGTAGAAGTCCCTTCCAGTCTCAACTATTCTGTGATTCTGTGTGCTTTTACTGCAGAATCACCAAGTCATGCTAGCCATCCTTGTGCGGAAAAGCAATAGAGGCAAAATTTTGTTAGAAGACAAATGAGGATATCACCTGCTTACATTAGGATGATGTTCTCTCTAGGATTTTAGAGAGATCTATACCTGGAGGTAATTTTGTAGGAGAAGAAGCACTGGAGATGTTTTGCCATGTTTTGTGAATGACTATTCAAAACAGATTCTGCTTTCTCATTCATTTTAGCTCAGATCTCCCTGCTTTTATAAGTATTCTGTATTAGATACCTTGTTATAAAAGAAATCATTTGCGTCTGTGAATGTAAATGCTCAGATGAGATAGAGATAGAAATATCTCACAAATAAGGATGAGTGAACATTTAGGGAATAAAACAGAGGAATATGTGAGAGAACAAATGAAAATGCACCATATTTGAGCCTCAGCTTGGAAAAGTTGTTCAGGAGAGAGCTAGCAGAAAATTGCAATATTCTTATGTTCTTTTTTATTGTTGTGTTTTTTTTTTCAACTGATCAAAAGAATTCCTGAACTTGAACTTCTGTGTGTTTTTGAACTAACATCTATAGGATCCAACTGGCCTAATCCCAGGATGTAAACAATGAATTAAATTGATTTTTTTTTCCCTCCCGTGGTCTAAAGATTGTATTTAAGATATTTTTCTATCTGTTACATGGACTTTATCCTTTTTCCCCTGCCTCCCCAGGGTCACAACTGACCCTGCATGAGGTTCCAAGAACTATTGGGACTGTTTTACGAAATCAATAGGAATGTTTTATTGCTTGTTTTTCCTTGCAGGGCTGTTTGATTTCCTTGTTCCTTACTGTGCTGCTGTCTTTTTTTTTTTTTTTTTAATTAATAGATTACTAACCAATCATATAAATAGTCTTACTTGTGAGTTTTCAACTTAGTCAGAGGAAAATTTATAATCTAAGTGCTTAATAAAATTACTACGTGCAGGTATCAAAAAGTTTCTTTCGTTGCTCCTGGGTACTTGTGGATGGATGGAAGAAATGAGTGCAAGGGATTTTCCTTCCTTGGAGGCTTTGTTCCTCTTTCTGGGTGTACCTAAACAATACCCTCATAAGGAAGAGAGACTTCATAGGCAGTTTATAAAGGACCTGTTCCCACATGTACAGAGCATCTTGTCTCCTATAAAATAAGATGAAATGTATCAGGTCATAGCTCTGGCAGTCAATGAGAGCAGTCATTCCATCTGAGTGTTAAACGTCGTATAAAATTGGGTTTAAAGATGCTTCTAATAAGATAAGGGGAAATCTTTGACTTGACTGGAGTCAGGATTTCACATTGAATATTTAGCCTGTTGAGTGTCCTAAATTGCACTATAGATGCTTTCCAGACTTCTCTAGCAGCTATTATTCCAAGATCTCGTAGATCCCTGCAAGACTTAATTCTCTCTCCCTCTTTGTCATGAAGCTACGTGCTTTGAAAACTATGTTGAAAACAGGTGCACTCTGCACGCAGGCATTAGAGCAGGCAAAGTCTGAGCTGGCAGCCGGTTTTTCTTCTCGTGCTGGGGGGCATTTATTTAATACTGATTAAATCAAACATCAGGCCTGACAGCAAAATCTACTTATCATTTTAGCCTGCAGAAAAAGGAACTAGAATTTAATTTTATTATGAGTTTGCCTTAGAATCACTTCATTCAGATTCATGACCCTGCACTCATGTATTGATATTCAAGGGATTAATCTTATTTTAAATGACAGGTGAAAGTCTTCAGATCAGGCCTATGGTACATATCTATCTGTGCAGGAAGTCTCCAAATGGATCCTCCCTAGATAATTAACAGATTTCAAGGCAATGACACAGTGATAATAATTCATTCTAGAGTTCAGATACATACTTGATTGACTTTAATTTAAATATGTTAAGATAATAATAATAATAAATTCCATAATTCAGGCATTGTAAGAGCTTAAAGGCAAGTGTCAGTTTGTTCAGCACCTCTTAACAGATTAGTTTTCTAATATATCTGTTTTCTAATGAAACTGCAGTGGTGAGGTTGTAATTTGGGTTTTCTGCCAAATGTTCTTATGCCTATTTACATTATAAGCTTCAGCTTCAGCTGACACATATTAGATATTTCCAAAATACATGCCAAATTTATACCTCACATGGAGAGAATGAGACACGTTTCATATAACATGGAGACTCCTGCTCATCAGAATTCCTTCTCAGTCATCTCATCCCAATGAGTGTCCTTTATCAATTAGCAACAACTGTATTGAAATCAGGTCTCCAGCTACAATGCAAAATGGTCCAACTGCTTGGCTGTGGAAAAAAGGCTGGGGACCATCACTTCTTCCTCTGTTGAGTGAAGGGGAAATGTGTGGGGGATTATGCTGGTAAGACTCTGGTGTTTACAAGGTGATATTCAAATACTCTGCCACTGACTTTTTAAGGCTTGCCACAATGGTAGCCTCTCTGGGATGACAGAGCAGCAAAATTTCAGGTATCTAAATAAGCTTTTACCAGAAAATGTGTATGTTTTCAGGACCTGTCTTAGGTATGCACTAGATCACTATAATGATCATTGAAGTCTTATTTTCTCACTTTCTTCTAGGTCTAAGCTGGAACTTTATACATAACCCCAGCTGTGACACAACTGGCAGAAGGAAACTCTTCTGCATATAAATAACTCACTGTCTGTTTTTGTCACCTTGTGCTCCACCTTTTGCTCAAAAGAAGAGAAAGAGATGTTGCTGGTGCACTTCTGGTGGTAATAATGTGGAGGTCTGCTCTGTTTGTAAAGCTTCACACCTTTACAGAAACCAAAGAGCAAGTTGCTGTGTCTGTTACCTTATTCCTTACTGTTTCCTGCCTCCCTCCGCTTACTAGTCCCAGGGCACCTTTTACATGAACACATCTACTCTATATATGAGGTGGGAACCCTTTAATGAATTGGAGAGATCTTGAGTCAGTGCCCCTATAGGGTCATTGGAAAGTGTTTTAAGTCTTTTTGGCATCAGTAAAAGACCGGATAGATTTTGGAGGTGTGGGAAACCTTACCACTGAGCTTAAGAAAAAGCAGCTTGTGACAAGAATTTTTGATTAAGAAATGTGTCAAGGTTTATGATTACTTCATTTTTCACGATTTGTCCATGCAGACAATCTTGAATTCAAATACACAAAAACTTACAATGAAAAGGGAATCCACAGAAGTATTCACATTAGTGACAGGAACTATATGATTCCTTCCAGGGGCCTTAGTGGCAACAGTGTCTTGGGGTTTCACTTTTCACCTCCCTGTAGGACTGTAAGTCTGGTCACAAAAAAAAAAAAAAAAAAAAAAAAAAAGTGGAAAAAAAGAATTTTTCAGCCATTATATTTTCCTCAGAATGGTAAGTAAAAAAATCTGCTTCTGGTCTCACTGATAGTGGTTAAATGTGGGTTAAATGTGGAGAAATTCTAGTGAAGTCAGTGAAACTTTATACATTAATGCAGAATGAGGAGGAGATCAGAGATAAGCCCTAATGTTCTTTTCTATTTTAGAAAAGATTGGCAATATTGTCAATATTTACTACAGTCATAATTCATAAGGTACTATACCTTAATCTCCTATCTCTAGTGATTACGTCAATGATCTTAGTTAAAGCAAAGAAAGTTATTTAGCATTAGGTCTGCTAAAAATAGATCTGAGGCCTTATGGCCTCAGACAGATTATAGTATGCTTTAAATGCTGAAAGGACAGACTTCTCTGGCATTATGCCATTGTGCTATTTATCTTAGATACTAAATGTATTTAATGCTAGAAAAAAATGTTCGTTTTTATACTGCTCAGCACGTTTTAAATTTTTTTAAATCACCATCATGACCTACCTGTATATTTGCCTGTCTATCTCTCTTTACACTTTCCTACTAGCCCACAGTGGGGAAATGCTTACACATAAACATCCTTTATTTCCCAGACTTCCAAGTTTATTTCAGTCTACTTTCCTTCTGCTTGCATGGAGGTGCTTAGTTTTTTTTTTTTCTGCATAAGTATATTTTTTCACAGTAGATCTAACAGTCAAATTAATCAACTTTTTGTTTTTTAAAGAAAAGCTCTGTATAATTTTATTATTTGTTTAAAATTTCTAGAAAACCTTTCCCCAAGCATTCCTCAAAAGCAGCTGTGTCTATAATGTTAGGGCTAAAAGCATCAGCTTTCTCACCGTGACAATTAAGCTGCTCTGTGATTAGCATCAGGTTATGCAATAGAATAGAAGACATTGCATTGACTGCTTTGTTTTTTCTCTGAGGGCTCATAAAGTAATCTTTTATGTCATCAAGGGCAGAAGCACCTTAGCACCTGATAACAAATATAGAACTATGGCCCTGGAGAAAATACAATTGCCATAAATAAATAAATAAATACACACACACACACACACACACACACACACACATACATATATTTTTTCCTCTGGTAAGTAATGGGCATGTAACTTTTAATCCAAAGTTCTTTGAAAGTGAAAATCTGTTTGATTGAAAAACAATCTTGATGACTGCTTTCTATTGATGTGATATCAATGCTGCAAAACAAAACAGGCAAATTGAAACTTTGATGAAGCATCATAAGGAAAAAAAATATTAGAGTGCTATTAAATTCTTAATACTAGTGAACCTGAACCCAGACCTTCAAAGATATTTACATGTTTTATGCCAACTGGTTTTAATAGGAATTAAGTACTCAAATACATTTTAGAACTGGAACTTTGTAGGTACTGTAAATGAGCACAAGGGAAAAGTCATAATTGACTGGAATATAAAAATGTTAATTTGACAGGTTTATTTTTTCAATAGATTTTTATTTAAAAATAAATATAAATATTTATATATATATAAATAAATATAAATAACTGCTTATTTATAAGCAGTTTCATCATACATCATAGCTAAGCATGATATATCAGTAGGATACATCCTTTACACCAGACCAGATACATTTATATCAACATTTCTTACCTTCTGTGTGTTTTATAACTCTGGTGTCAGAGTTTACCTTGGGCTAAACCTTTTTTTCATTAAGCCTCAACACAGGGTCAGAATTTATTTTTTAAATACATCTTAGACACTAGAATCTCCCCTTTTACTCAGCTCAGTGGGTTGACAAGGAGGCATCAGTAGCATCTCAGCTATCATTAGAGCAAAATCTTTCTCTTGGTGAGTTACTTTCTTGTTCTTATTCTGTAACCCTCTCCTTCTCCCGACACCTCTTAATCTGTCCCTCGGGCTAAATGGTTTGCAAGTTACGTTTGCAATGAGTGAGGTAGCGTTTGCTCTCCAACACTCTGTGATCAGATTCCACAAATAGTTTCTCAGGCGCAGAGTCCAGCTTGGATCGATGAGATCGTTCACACGCGCAAACACAGATTTGCAGGATCAGGCCCTTGATCCCCTCATCTCTTCTCTTGAGGCTACAGTCCTTTTCCTGCACCACCAGAACAACACGTTTTGACATCTCTCTCTCCTGTTGTTTTCCTGACAGTTTGCCCATTCATTTTTTGCCCATCCCTTCACTTCCTTGAAGGTCCCATTGGTTCTCTGTCTTTACAGAGGTTGTTATGTATTCATTTATTTATTTATTCATTTTAAATAGTGAAATGTTTAAAATGAAAGGCAAAATCAGACAAATCAGGCAAAATTAATTAAAATTGTTGATTCCTGTTATGCTTAATTACTGGAACATGATTTCTTCTCTGAAGCTTGCTCTGGTGGTACCAGCTTCCTCCAGAGACTTTCTAGCCTGCAATGATTCAGCTCCCATGTTCCAGTGAGAATTAGCTATATCACTGAAAAAAACACTCCTCCATTTCTTTACATCTTTACATACCAGTAGCATCATTTTTACAGTTAGTTGCATCATGTGATGTTGAAACTAGAAAGAAAACAATTTTGTAGGAGAGAAAATAGAGAAAACACCAAAGAACCCATTGTTGTTTCATTTGAAATCAACAGAGATTTGGCCACGGACTTCAGGGGGAACAGAATTAGGTCTGTGCAACCACATAGGCCCAGAGGGGCTGATTTGCACAAGCACTTCTTATTAAAAGAAATAATAAATTCCCCGTAACCCTAAGCAGAAGAACATATAATATATCTATGCCCCTTTGCCCCTTTGATCCCCCGAATCAGTCTTTTTTTTTTTTTTTCTTGGTTGGCTAGAAAAAGAAAAGGAGAGATTTTCAGCACCCAGGAAATCTTATCTCATGTAATAGAGATGTTGTCAGATGGGAGTCTTGGGGCATCAGTGAGATTTAGATAAATCAGTTACACAGAGGAAGATTTTATGGATGTTTGAAGGAAAATGTGTGGAGTCAAAGACTGTGGGGAGGGCCACAGTATTGCTACAGAGTTTCTTTTCTGTTTTGATATTTGACACTTGTTAGTGCTTGATATATTTTAGCTTCTTTGATTGATGTATGCTCAGCTGGCATGCAAGCAATATAAATACACCGAGCTTCCACCAAAAGCCTTCAGTAACCTCTAGGACCCTGAAAGCCGCCCACAGTTCCTGTAGTAGACTTTTGAAAGGAAGAAATTTCTTTTACATAGTAGAGAGAGATGTTTTGTAGGGACTTGTGAGGACCATGAGCAGACCTCCTTTCAGACATGCCACGACTCACTGTGGTCAAGCAGCTTGACTCAGCATATCCTCAATATAAAAATTCCTGTCTATAGGAAAGCCTACAGAAGTTGATGGATGCAAACCCTAGAAGTATCATATTAGTCCTGAGATCCTTCATATTTAAAAATAAGAACTCTCCAGAGCAGCCCATCACACTTTCAGGCTCATATTACTGTCTCTGACATCTTCTGTGGGCTGTCTTTTTTCCCCTTATGTGTGGAGAGAAGGTTAGATTCCATGAATGCCAATCCAGTGGTGCTAAATATCATAAAAACTAGACAGAAAATCAGAAGATATATGCCACAAGCTTTTCAAAGCTACCTAAACCTAGTCCTGTAATTTACACTAATGTATTATATTTTATTCTGTTGCATTATCGCTGAATAGCTAAGTAAGCCCTTATTATTGCATTATTTGTTACTGGCAGGTTATTGGCTGCACGACTGTATTTCAGTATGGAGAAATCAAAAGAATGTGCACGAATTGTGAACTAGCTATTCCAGGGCATATAACCATTATATTCCCAGTGGATATTCTGACAGAAATGTTAATGGTTGTGAAACAGCTATTTCTGTGCTCATGGCTATTAGAAAGCCTCCACTGAGAAGCCAGAGGAGTTTCTAATGGTCATGAACCAGCTATTTCTGAGTTCATGGCTATTACAGATTCCAAAAAACACCAGCAGAGTTCATCATGTTCATGAACTGGCTGTTTCTGTCTCACAGTAATTATAAACTCTACTGAGAATCTAAAAGAGTTTGTAATAGTCACACGTGAGCTATTTCTAGGCTCAGTGCTATTACTAACTCAGATAAGAAGCCAAAAGTTCACAAAGTGGGATTTCTTTCACTGCTGGCAAACTCCGTGTAGACACCGATAAAGCTACTTATGTTTCTCAGAAAACCGCACTCTAATTCACAATAACACTTCTCAGAGTACTACAGTAGTGCAAAATCTCTGCTCTGCTTAGAGCCACTATGGCAAGTTGCCAGGAGCCTGAGGGCTGCAACTCATTTATATATGCATTTACATAAATTTACATGAATTTTGTGTCAATTTGTATTCTCTCAATGTTGCAATGAAACCTATACTGAAGCGAATAAATAACATATATCTAGCTGAATAACACTAAAACCGTGTCTCTGTTTTTTTCATTGTACTTCTTCCTTTCCCTCCCATTTTCTTTTCAACTTTCTAATTCCTGTCCCTTAGACGGATTGACTTCCTGTCTCAGGGAGAGTCTGTTTTGCAGGGAAAAAACCCTATTTCATCTATGTTAGATGTCAGGGAAGCAGCAAATTGCTGATGCTGCACCCTTAGCAATCTCCTCAACCACTAATATACATATTAAAGAGGGCGGCACTAGCACAGTTCCTTGCTGACCTCCACATGTGAAGCCCTCAGAATATTCATGAGCTTTTAAGTATACACTAATCCTGAATACCAGAAGCGGTAGGTCTCTTTGTATGAAAATGACTGCTGTAGTAGAGTTTTATGGATAAAAATATCTCAGTGGACTAAATTAGTCATTTAATAGCAAAGGTCCCCTTTGTGACAGGGTCTATTAGGAATTAATGGACTTTGATGCTGTTATGTACCTTTGCTGTCTCTTATAGATGCACAGCTTATAAAGCACTTCATTATTCTTCAATGCTGCTTTCAACAAAGGCCTCTCTGACTTCAGGTAATTATGGCTATGAGCACAGCCTCATATTGCACTCTCCCTGAGCCTCACAAAAGCACCAGCAGTGATACGAGGAGAGCTCCCACTTGCCTGAGGGTATGACAATATTGTACAGTGGAGCTAGGTTTAAATCTTGTGTGATTTTACCCTGATATATCACATCAACAAATGGTTCTGAATACTTGATATATGACACACAAATGGCTGATAATATTTATTTCAGAAGCCTTGCTAAAAAGAAGGAGATGGAGGAGGTTACAGCTAATCATGACCAATGTTTGTGGGAGCTGAAGTGCTGTTTAAATTGATTGTTTTAAACATATTTAAAAACACGTTCTCCTTACCTGCTGTTAGAATCTAGTTAGCATGTAACTTGTGTTGGTTAACAAGTGTTGTTCATTTGAGTGACTAGATATTAAAATCTATAACTATATCAATGTCACACTTAGAATATAATATTCCTCATCAGAAGCAGATATTTTAAAACTTATGTCTTAAATTTCAAGTACTGGGTAAGAATTTATTGAGCCAGAGCAAAAGTCTCTTACTCCAGGATTTGGTATTGTGGAAATCATTCGTATCTGTCTTCAGTGGAAGTCAACGAGTATCGTGACCATACTTGTGAAAGAATAAATGCACAGGGAGAAGAACAGGAATGTGGCCACCATATTGTGAAGTTTGTGTGTCTGGCACTCTGCTTTCTTGCAATCTTTGAGTAAGAAGTTCTCTTGTATGCTATATATATTGTATATCTTGATTTTAGAAAGATTTTTGCAGTCTCCAGTTACAACCTCATAGCCAAACTGTGGACTGGATAGCTCAAAGTTAAGGTGGGTGAACTATCTAGGTCAATGGGGTTTTGATTAGCTGTACAAAGTTAGACTGGTGGCTGTTTATTAGTTGTCCCCCTCAGGAATCGATACCGGGTCAGTATTGTTTAATGTTTCTATTAAAGACATGGATGATGAGATCAGGTTCACTCTCAGCAACTTTCTGAGCGATACTAAACTGAGGAGAACGATCATAGCCATGTCAATGCTGCACAGGGAAAGAAAAAACCCTTTAACAAGAGGTAATAACCAAACTCAGAAGAAATAGGATTATTTTTGTGTTGTTTTAAGATTACACAGAAATGAATGCTTTGGAAAAAAAAATCATGGATTTGATTTCATGTTTTAGATTGCCACTTAGAACACAGCATTACTCCACAGTTCTGTTTTGTAATACAGACAAGGAAATTTCATACAGGCAGGGAAACTTCTGGAAAAAAAATGGCTATATAAAGAACAAATGATTGACGCACTAGGACAGCAGAAGGTTTGTTGTGAACTGAGTACTATGCGAAAAGTAGAGTTTTGAAATGTGGTATCCAGGCAGCTTCTTCTGACAGAGCCAAAATGTTGTAAGATAGAATTACTAGAACTCTCTGCATATTTCCACCCTGGCTCAGAAGTCCATGAATAGAGACCTGTAGTTTCCTGGGGTCTGTATGTAGCTACAGAGGGAGATGGGTCCCCTGGCATGCAAAGCACTGATTTGGTGCAGACTGCAGAGAATAGAGGCAAAATATGCATTGTAAAAATTCAGGGTTTGAGTATCCTGGTTTCCATGCTGACGCACTGCTTGAAGACTGAAAAATGTGGCTGGAGCCAGGGGAGGAGCGAGAATAACCAGGAGAGGTATTCTGAGTGCATGCTCATGCAGTGGAGAGTTCGAGCAATTTGTTCTAAGCTAACTTTGCTGAAAGCCATTTCATTTATCAAAACACATCACATCACATTGCTGTTTGAAATCAAGGCCAACATATACTTGATCGCATTCAACAGCGGTGTACATGTTATATAACCCCTTTTAAGCCAACAGTTCTTGTATTTCTTTGCAGGCTTTATGTGAAAATGATCAAACCAGTACTGAAATACAAAAAACTAAACTGGAAATATATGGCCCTGGAGAACTGCCGCTAGATTCCCCTATAGCTTGACTTCTGCTGGTTCTTGAAGATTACTTCATGCCTTTAACTCTTGCTAAATACTTCCTGCAGGAGAGCAATACTTGCTGCTTACTATATATACATCCTGGATATGCTGGCCCTGTATAATGGGAAGTGCAAAGCGCATGCAGGTGATGATGATGAGTTTCAGGCTAAGAACGATTTCTGTGTTTTCTGACTTACAACCTCTTGAGGACTGTGACTGATGAGTGCCTCAGTAGCCACCTTCTAACAATAAATCAAGATATACCCACTAAAAAGCAGAAGCGGTCACTTTCTGGAATGGGTAGAGAAATTATTTTACATGGCCAGATTGCAGTGATTACCTTAAGACAAATCACAATAAATATAAAAGTGTCTCAGCTGCTAATAGCAGGCTGTCAAATGTAGCTTTGGGAAAGGACAGTTAGGAACAGCTTAAGCCATCATTAGCAAGACTGAAAGTTTTCAGAGATATTTTGATTTGTCAACCTGATTGCATGGAAATGTTAAGGCTTGCCTCCACAGGATGATTATCTGTAAACAGTGCAGTGAAAAAAAATCTCAAAATACTTTCTATTTCAATTTTTGTACCATATGAAAGAATTGTCATTTTGTAATTCTGTGCTGGTTATGAATGACACAAAGAAGCCTCAGAGTTTTTATGTTATACCCCTTAAATCAGGACAATAATATGCTTTGTATGTGCTAAAACCAGGAAGTATGAATTTAAGTATGAATTGAAGGACAGAAACAGAATCATCGACAAATTAATTGGTTAGAAAGGTAACTTATCTGAAAAAAAAATAGCAAAGGAAAACAAATGATAAGGGATCTCTTTCCTGGGTGAATACTGACTCTTAAGTGCATTTGATTTCTCACATTTGATTTCCTCAACAAAACTATGTTACATGTATTCACCATGTTCTTTGAAAGAAATAATGCAGGCTTTTCAGAAAATCATATGCACTTAAAAAAAAAAGGACTTGGCATGAATTTCTTGATTTCTTTGATGATAAAAATGAAAAATTTTATACTGAGAAATTCAGGAAACTGTGTGTGTGAGTGTTTTACAAAATGGTGTAATATCCTGTCTTCAAATCCTACTCACTTAATTTCTTGAAGCTACTGGAACTTCGAGCAAGCTGCTCCAAATTCCTGTGTGGAACAAATACTTTTTTTCTGAGTATTCATAATTCAACCTATTAAATATCGTTAGGGTTGAGCTCCCCAAAAACTCCCATTTTAAATAATGTGCTGATTCTTAGAATAATTGAATTGTATATTTGAAGGCAACAGAAGACTCTGCACTAAAGACTGCTAGAGGATGTAGTTTCTCTGAAATCTCACCTAAAATAAAGCACTGTTTTGGAATGGGAGGTTCAGTTCATTTGATTGTTCCTTACTTACCTTTAAGAAACATGATTACCTGTGGGTCATTTATTTGCATTTTTGATTGCAGAGGATTTTCTTTTTTTTTTTTCCTAGAAAATATGCTTTATAAAAAGCATTTGTGGTAGTCAGTACTTTGAAGGATAGAGCCCTGTTAGCACTGTACAATGAACAAGACAGTTTGCTACAGTTCATTACTGTGCAATTAAGTGCTCTGTTTATTTTAGACCTCACATCACACTTGTCCCCAAAGTATCTCAGCAACTGATGTTTGAACTTATCTCCCTGTGAAAAGTGAGATTGTTTCTTCTTGTACATTTACCAGTCTTTATCTGGTCTAGCTTGTGATGTGTCAAGAGATGAAATTTCCAATGCTTCCCTTAGGAGGTTGCTTTGCCCTTGCAGAACTCTCTGGCAAGTAGTTCCTGCCTGAGATGCAGGCTGGCTAATTTCAAACTGATAGTCTAAATCACTTTCTTTGCTATCAGAAAGGTTTCTGAAAGCCTCCTGTACGCACTCTGGATGCAAACCAAAATAATTTATCAGGAAGAGAAATGTCTTAAGCAGCATCTTCTGCTGACTTCCCCATCAGCAGTACTAGGTCACCAGAGTATGGGAATTCAGTGAGCAGTGACTCATGTGCCTCTGAGCTCCCATTCTGTCAGCTGTTTCCATTCTTTCCAGCTTTGCTTGGCTGATATAAACAACAGTGAATCCTTGGTGATTTACCAAAGGAGAATTTGGCACTACAATGCCTTCATTTTGCTAAATTTAATATTAATTTTTGTTTATTTTCTTCCCTTTGTGTTACTTTTTTTTTTCTGTTGTGGCTAGGGTAAGACTTGGGATGCAGCTGTCCAATAGGATAGTTGTTGTTTTATTTATCCTGAGACCATCTTAAAACACCGAGGGTTAGGAAATCAGAGTTTGCTTCCTATGTCCTAGATCCAGGAGCAGGAACCCAGGTTCATGCCAAGGGAAGACATGACAGTTGAGTAATGTCACCCACAGGTAAAAAAAAGTAAGGACCTCTGGAGACATGGGCCACATGCACAGCTGAGGACCACGATCACAGGTTGCTCTGAGTTCCCGCAAATGAGGCAGCTCTGGAGCAACCTCTCAGACTCTCAGTTCCTCACAAAGGCAGAAGCAAAACACACTATTTTCTACACTGGCCTATGATTCTGGTACAAAAGAAATCCAAACAGAATAGGAAATTGGTAGACATACTATGTTGTTCCATGATTATACATTTGGGCTTATTCAAACTAGGGTATCACTGCCCTGGCATCGCTGCTAAGAAGAGATCAGAGAGGATTACAAAGTATTTTGACATAATAATGGCTAATCAGCTGGTCAGACTCAGAATGCCCTGATCAGAAGAGAAGGTAATGGGATTACTATCAAAAAATAAATAAATAAAAAGAGAGAGCATGTTATTCATGTGCAAACAAAAGCAGACATCAGGGTTTTGGAATGTGCGTTAGTAATGCTCAGGTAGATTATTTTTAAAGACATCACCCTTTCCAAACCTGTGGAACATGGAAATCAAAGCTGGAAATTTCTTGGGAACAAATAGCACACACTCACTGACCTAATAAGTCCAGTGATGAGAGAACACTAAATGGCAGACTCTTTCCATTCTCTTCTGTTAGCACTTGAGCTAACAGCAGTGTTAAATATTCAGTATTGATCACCAAGACTCATTCTGATAAGAATAATATCTGAGTGGTCAGTCCAAGTGCTGTCTAGACTGGTTGTCACTTGGCAAGTTGCTAGCCGATGAGAATGTTATTGGTTGTAGTTCACATTGTTTATACATTTATCTAAAACAGGTTTTAACACAGTGGGAATGAATGCCCTGCTACATTTGGAATAAATGGCTTCATGCAATTTTTAATTACTTGCTTTTATGCTGTCATCAATTAATAGATGGAGGAGCAGTTTTGCTGTCTGTCAGAAGACACTTTTAGTGTTGTTTGAAAAGAAAAACCATGAAAAAAAACAAAATGAATATTTCTATGAAGAAGGTTCTGTTCATGTTAGTATACATATTTTTTCTTTCTGTTCTTCAGCAGGGAGTGACATCACTTTAATGGAACATTGCATGAAGTATTCCCCTTCTGACTTGAATGCAGCTTGTTAGAAATGTATTCCTGCCCTTTGTGCAAGTGTGCTGGTATTTTCCACTACAGTACCAAGAAGCCTTAAACTGCTGGCATTGCCATTCTCAACCACTTTTTCAAGTCATAAAGTGTTTCCTGATAATCCTGGAAAGGTGTCTTATCTTTTTTTGGTATGTCTACACCCCTGTCACCTCTCCTCATTACTGTATGAACATACTACAAACTGTGTTATCTGGAGGTTTGAGATGTGCTAGTGAAGTGCTGCTAGCCTTGACAGAAATGCTAAGTCCTAGCTCAGAGCAGCCTCTTTCCTAGGAGTCGGGAGCCTGCTTTCCCTCATGAATTGTTAGGTGCTTCCAGCCATGGTCCTGGCCTTAATTAGTTCATACAGTTGCAAGCAATGTCTGGAAATGGCTTGGGAGCTAGTATGGGACAGAGGTTGTTTCCTGTAGGCAGTCTACATGTGGGCAAGCTGTTCTGGAGAGAAAGCAGTATGAATATGATGATGAATGTCAGACACCTCTCAATGATTTCTTGGTTCATGCATATGTTCCCACCAAAGAATGGTGACGATAGATGCCTTCTAAAGCAAATAAAAATCTGGGACTGTTGGATTGCATGATTTAGCATGGTTCTTCAAAATAAAGAGACTTTCTGAAGCTTTAGCAAAGTATCATTGAGACTGTTAAGCTCTCTGGTGGCAATTTGTAGTAGCGGCCTAGCCCATGTTCATAAAAGTGATTAAGTGCAATGGAAGACATCAGTGGTATAGCATAAACCTCTTGTGAATAAGATCCAATAAAGCATTTTGCTCCTACTGTGCTGATTTAGTTACAAAGTTCGATATTATTCACAGGGTTTAGCCCTCATAAACTCCCTGTCCTCTGTACAAAGGTTCTTTAAAGGCGAATACCATTAAGGCTCTGTTTTGCAGCTGATCCACATAAATAAAATGTAAACAAAGTGCAACTAGCCAGAGCTTATTTTCTCAGCTGTTTTCTGGTGTTTTCTAATTTTAGAGGAAATAATTGAGTTGAAGATGGAAATTACTAAGCTATCTGTAATGTGAGATCTATCATTTTTTTTGACAAAATCAAGTACATGAAAAAAGCATTGATTCCTAACAAATCTTAATTAAAGATGATGATAGATTGCAAATTCTCTTTTTTCCTTAGCTTTTTTTTTGTACTTGCATGATAACCCATTTCAATGTTAACCAAAAATCTTAAAAGTATTTACGATAAATATGAGTTGAGCAGCATGATAGCACAGCAAGGTGTACTAATTCTTTCATTTATGCGGGTATGGTAATTAGTGAGGATAGCTTTAAAATACCTGATGTTTTGGACATAAATTCCATATTCTTAAGATTCACTTCTGATTTTTAGTGACAGTATTGTCAGTACTGATTGAAAATGCAGTGATTCATCAAATTGCACTTTCCAGCTCACAAGAAGTGATTAGCTAATAAAATGATTTACCAGCTTCAAGCTGTATCTCAGTCTCCCACCACAATACTTCTGATTCTCATGAAACATCTATGTTGCTGGAACTGCAGTTCCATAATTCTTTTCCACATTATTTCTCTTGTTCTACTCTGACTATAATGTCACCTTCAGTCTTCTCATTCTCAACACTCACTTGCTCACTGCTAGATGAGCTAGAAATATGAGTGATTTTCCTGGAGCTACATACATTCTGTATAGCTGCTCTGAGCAGAAGGTGTATGTAGTGTATGGATAGATACCAAATATCTGTGGAATATATTCAGATGTTTCTCAATACCTCATAGGCCAACTTAGTGACTTTCTAATACTGTAGAAGCCAAAGAACTGTCTTCTAAAATACAACCATGTCTCCTGGCCATTTACTTTTCAGGCAAGAACCAGTCTGCATTGATATAGGTGCTGGCTTGATCTGAGCTCAGGCATTAAAAGTGTACTTAGTATAAGGATGTAAAGCACAGCTGTGCTGAGATAGACCATAGGGGTATGACAGGTTCCCTATACTCACTCTGAGACAGTCCAGTAACTAATGATGAAGCAAAAGCATCATATATACTCATTAAATACACTTTCCTGCTTGTGGACGAGGGTCCATCTGACACAAAGCTGATATCTTGACTCTCAGTAGCTCACAATGGATTTTCTCTGGGTGAATCCGAAAAGCTTTTTATATGTCTGTATGCTTTTGGCTTGCTACCAGCCCGTGGTGGCCATATTCACATAGTTTAATTAAGGGCAGCATGAAAAAGAAAATCAAACTCATTTGTTAGTATGAAGAAACAATAGCACAACATTCTTTATTCAATATTCAGTGCCACTCTGGTCTCATAAGACCTCTTTCATATTTTCTGTCTCTTTCCCAAGGTTCCAGGTAATTTAATTTTCCCTCACAGAGTAGTCATTCCACACCCTTGATAATCCCTATCTTTCTTATGTGCAGTTTTCTAGGCCACCTCATCTTTTCTAAGATCGGTGGCTTAGAATGGCATGGAGTTTCCAAAATACAATGGAATTGAGGATTTGTGCTTCTGACCTTGGAGGACATATATCCCCTTGTTGATGAAAAGCAATCATCGGGTGCAGCTTTACCTGCAGTCATGCCCATAACCAGCTTCATTGTCTTATTACCCATCTACCCATCTTGTATTCGAGCACTTCCCATTGCTTTCTTCTGTCAGATAATATGGCTGCTTTGTTAGAGAGGACAATAAATCCACAGTTGTGGGTCCGTAGGACACAGAAAAGACACAGTTGTTTGAAACTGGCTCCAGCAGGATTAATGGATTTATGTGTAAGGAAAAGTTGGTATTTCCTAAAAGGATGAAAAATTACTCCTGCTGTCCACCCTGGTCAAAGAAAGCTTCCATTAAAATAGCATAACCTCAGCAGACATGACAATTCACCCCATTTTTGGCCCTTTTAACTCCATCACTGACCTTGCTAGCCTACACTATGTTTCCAAACATTAATTCATAAGATCTTTCAGACTGGCTATAATATCTCACATTCGGTACATTTTTCAGATTTTTTTTTCCCTTCTGGGGTAGATTTTGCAGTGGATGATCAAGAAGCATGAAATGCTGAAAAAAAAAGACAGAAAGAAACATGTCATTGCAAATCACATAATTTCATTAATTCTCTGAAAAAGTGTTCTAATGCAACTGTGTAGTGTTTAATCCTATTTACTGCTACTGTGTGGCATATATTTTGTTATTCTAGAGGCTTTAATAGTATAAATATGATTTATTTGACTCAGGAATGAAGAAGTGAAAGGGTGTCAAGAAACACAAGACCTGCAAAAATACTGTATGGACCACCTCTTTTCTTTATCACGTTTTACAAAGCAGTTATATAGAATGCCTTACAATGGATGCTGAAGAGCTTCCTTCAGCACTTTGATGTGTTCAGACTAATGTACTATTCTGCTCTACTAATTTTTCAGGAGAGGAGTGCTCTCTCAATTAATGTAAGTGAATATGAACTGATTTTGTTTTTTGTTTTTTTTTTCACTGGGATATGTTGCTGAAAATATGTGCATCTGCAGGTTGAGGGAAAATAGTAAGTGCCTGGAAGAACAGTAAAAAGATAAAAACACAGTCAAGACCTAAATCTCTCTGTTGGGTGTTCCTAGAGAATCTACCATTCTTATTTCCTCCCTCGTGGAGCTTTGAAATTCTTAGCAGTTTCCAGCTCTCGGTGTAAGTATCATAAAGCTACTAACATATGATCTGATAAGAGGACCAAAACAATTGTACCAGAGGAATAAAATGGCATGCCTCCTCGAGTGCAGAATAACTGCTACCTTCGCACATCGAATTCATCGGGACACAGTGAGGTTGCTCTTTGTCTCTCTTCTGTGCATGTCCTCACACACAAATACCTACAAAAGACTCCTCAAAGTTTCCATTGATCAGTCAACGCTCATGAGCATGAGTCACAGCTCTCTGTAGTATTTTTAGGGACCAGCTTGCTGTGCATTTCTACACAGAACAGGATAGATACAATTTCTGAAATCTTGATTTGATTTGGCTTTTTGAATTAAATTTAGATTTGTGGCATTACATCCATAGAACTATCTATTGAAAAAAAAGGAATAAAAAGGGGTGAGGGGATTTAAGGAAGAAGAAGGAAATAATAGACTCAAAGGCATAAAACCGTATCCCTTTCCTCCATAGCAGTTTTCCAGCTTACTTTTACTGGTCTTTTGTGGCTAGTCCTGACTGTGAAAATAATTTTTCTGCTTTGCCTCTGCCAGTCTTCTTCTCTTCCAAATATTCCTCAGTATCTCTTTCAGTCAACATCTTGCCTTGGCCTTTCATTTCCTTCCCTTAGGCCCTTGGGTATGGCTGCTCAGTGTTTTTTCAGTGTAGGAGAGTTTATATGACCACTGATCAGGAAAATCTGCGTGAAGGTAATCATATCACAGATTTCTGCACCTCTAGAAAGATGACCTTGGTGAATCTATTCTCTTATTCTTAAACTAGGTAACACTATGGACTTCAGCCTAATAAATACCTGTGTGGTATATATCAGGAAATGTGATATCTGACTGATACAGCTTTGCCAGGAAAAGCCTCAGTGCACATACACAAAATGATCCCGGCTAAACTTACTCTGACCCCGGCTCTGGGCAGTAGTCCTATTATTCCACTCTCAAGATTTGCTACTGCATCAAGGTTTGCAGGAGGAGGATCCTGACATAACATATTGGTCTTCATCCACTGCTGAAAGTAGCTCAGGGCAAATGTGAGACCTCTAGCTGTCATGATGTCTGATTAGAAATGGGTCGAAAGCTCCCAAAATGGACGGGCTTGGATGGTCCATTTGAGTGGCTCAGCCCCCCAATTGCTTGGCTGGGGAGACTGCTTGCTTGATGTGCACAGGGTGCATAGCTATGCATGATAGACTTCACGCAGAACTGTTTAACCAGACATCTAATCTTGCCTGGAGGGAAGAATGTTTTTTACAGTGTGCATATTCATTCTTTTATTCATTTAGGTCTGTGTTTTTGTGCTGGTTGGTAGGAATAAATCTTTACTTTGTATTCTTTGAGTATCTGCAGAAGTACTGTCACCCAGGTTTATCAATCATGTACATTATTTCTCTAAAAACATAAGGAATTTCAAAAACAGGCATGCAACTTATACTTGTAACAATCTGGATACGTATGTGAAAATAGGTCATTGCACACAGACTATATTGTAGGTTTTTTTTATATATCCGTATATGCTTTTTTAATGCTTTATTATACTTTATTTCTATGTCATCTTTAATTTTTATATGAAATACAAGACAAATAATAACTGTAAACAAGAGGATAGATAGTTAGGATAGATAGTTTCTATTATACACATACATACAGTCCTTACTTAATACCTGGGTTCCTGATGGACTTCTTCCCCCCAAACAAACATGACCCCCAATCAAACATGCATGCCCTGCTAGCTTTAGAAAAATTCTCCAGATGTAGATCTCTAGCTGTAGAGTGGACTAAGTAAGAGAAGTGGCTGCATTCGCTTGGCTGGGGTGGATATCTCTGCTTCCAAGAACAGTTCTGTTGGCTCAAGATGCACAGAGAAAAAGGCTGAATAGCTTCACAACATGTGGAGGTACCCCATGGTGTGAGAAGCATAAGTTTCCCTCCTGCCTACAAATTCAAACTACAATCTCTGCATCCAGATCCAAGCTTCCTCAAAAACTGTGAAGCTGGAGTAAGGTTCTTCAGCTGGTGCTTGCTTCTGTTTTAAACTTCAGAGTTTTTCATTCCTTCGTTTGTACTCTGCTGGCCCTATCAGGTCAAAGTGGACACTTTGAACATGAAAGCCTTAAAATTCTAATTAAACTGGCCAGCAAAGGAATGTGAAAATCTCAGAAAGACTGTGGGGCAGAGACTGATAAAACTTGGATTTGGTTTATAGTTTATAACTTATAAAGCAGGCTGTGTTAGGATTAAAACCTGAACTAAATTCTTGCAATTTGGAGGTTGCATTTTCACTCATTTTGGCCAGGAAGACCAAGAAAAGGGAATACAAGAAAGGGAGCTTTGTGCAGGTGCCATGCAGGTGAACACAAACTCTATTTTTGCTCAGTATCATATCACAGCATGTTCGCAGTTATTTCGCCATTTTAGAGATCAGGCGAGACTCCTTCTTTTGTGACTCTGCCCCAAAACAACCAGACCTACAATGACTCACTAGTTTCTCTGTTGTGCACTGTGTCTCAGGGAAGACCTACAATATTTCCTGCTGCACCCCAGCTTGACTACAATATTAAGCCTTGTGCAGATTAAATCAGAAGTTAAAATCCTACTCCTTAGTGCATCACTTATTATAGGTGAGCTTTCAGTGTGCAAGACTGTTTCCTTCTGGGATAAAACAGGGGAAGGAAGGGCTCATGCATGCACTCCCTTCCTGCTCCAAGGCTGGCCACTTGTAAGGATGGGGAGATGCAAGCAGAGGTATCCTGCTTCCAGTGCATCCCACTGGGCTGCAGCCTGCCTTCAGCCATGCCCTTGTGGCTGACAGCAGGCTGGGGGTGACAGCTGTTCTGAAAAGTAATTCCCAAATTAATGTTCTCATTTTTTTTAGTGGGAAACCCCACTGAGCACTATGCATGCAAGTAAAAGCATTCTGGCTCAGGACCAACATTTACTGCATACTCTTCAGTATTCTTCTCAAAATGGACCACATGAAAACAAAAGTAATCTCCAAATTGCTGCCTGTCCTCACTAACCAAATCATAGAATCATAGAATCCTTAACATTGGCAGGAACCTTTAGAAATCATCTAGTCCAACCCCCCTGCACACGCAGGGTCACCTAGAGCACATGGCACAGGACTGCATCCAAGTGGGCCTTGAAGATCTCCAGAGACAGAGATTCCACAACCTCTCTGGGCAGCCTATTCCAAAATCGCTAAATGATTGTTATTTAGCATTCATTAAAAATGTAACCCCAAAATTCCCTTTCAACAAACTCTTCTTGACACAGTATGACTCACTGAAAGTCTTCCAAAGGTGTCAGACATCCCATTAAGCATATCCAGATCTTCACACAGTGTGACCTGGCATTGGTGAATAATCTTAAATCAAAATCAGTGAATCTGCACCTGGCAATGCACGTTACCTATGGTAACTGTAGACCAAAAAATAGTATTTCCTTTCTTCCTTTTTTTTCCCTAAATATTATTTTGACAAAGAAAAAATGTTGTTTGCTAAAGACTGTGATCCTGAATAAAGGTGGTCTCTGATTGTCTAAGAAAAACTCTGAGTGGCTTGTGCACTTGCTTTATGGAACTGATTGACATGCAGAGTCAGTGTTTGGCTCTGGCACCATCACATTTTATCTCTCGTTTCACAGGATAATATGCTAGGGAATTAGCATTTGCCTCTGCTGAGCACGAAGTCTTAGTTGCTTCAGACTACTCAAACCCTGCACATTATCTGATGCTGGATATTCCCTTCCTCGCATGAAAGAGAACTTCTGTTCATCTTCCTTGCCCTTTTTAGAGATGGTTTAAGACACTCAGAAAAATGCATTTTAGCTGACTTATTTTCACAAATTCACATTCTACTCTGATTCACTTGCTACAGATTAGCAAATCTGAGAGAGCCTGGCTAGGTCTTCACAATTAAATCATACTGGGTGGACACTCAAAGTTCATGAAACATGGCTCGGGCTTCGAGACTGAGGCAGCCCAGGAGTGTAAGAGTCACAGAGAGATAAACAAGAAGGCACTGCAGACTGCAGCTATGAGGGTGCTCCTCTGGGAGAAGGGAAGTCCTGAGATCCAACCCCTACTCCTGATGCTGTTTATTTAATGACTCTTAATTAAGAAACACAGAAACAGTTCCAGGAACAGTGCCTTGTTTACTCTCTCTCTGCCCCCTTAGCTTGCATTCCTGGCTACCCAGACTTCGGCTGGATAGATGGAAAATAACTCCACGCTTGTCTTGCCTCTGCCAGAGGTAGCAGTCTCTGGGAAAGGGGCCTGGATGAAAAGGAGATGAAGCAGATGATACACACTGCAGCCTAGCAAGATGGATCCCACCCCAGGGCTGGCGCAGGCAAGGAGCACTTCAGAGTACCTCAGTGTGAAGCATGGAGGCCTCATCACTAACCCCTCAGTGTAGAGTAGGGAGTGTCTCTCAAGGATTAGTGGCAGTTGCTAAGGATCACTCTTGATTACTTGCTTGGCTGAACCACCGTACACATTGAAGTCCTATTTCTCCAGTTGTTTAGACACTTCAAAGGGTGATGTGGCTCCCACCTGGGCTTCTTGTCCCTGAGTGCAGCTGAGTGCTGCTACAAGGTGAGCTTTGTTTGGAGATGGGGTCAGAACAAAGCCCAGACAAGCTGTAAGCCTTGGAGAACAGAAACCCTTGTGCATCTGGTTGGATGCCTTCAGCTGGAATGAAGGAAGGCCTACATGAGGAAGGAAGCTATATTTACCTGAGAGGAAGACTATGCACCCTTAGTGTCCCAGAAGGAGTGTGTTTAAATAGGGTTTGTGCCTTTGTCCACCTGTGTTTCAGGAGACTAATTGTTGTCCTAAGGGTAGGTTTGCAGCAGAAAAGCAGATAGTAACAGAAGTCAGTGAAGACTCAACCTTCCTCAGCCTAAAAGAAAAAGTCATTTTATTTTTTTCCTGTGATGATAAATTTCAGAGGTCAGAGCTTGTAGCCTAGTTCTACCTGTTTCCACTGAAAGTCAGCCTTATCTTTGCCTCCTCTGCTGTGAGACTTACTTTTCTGATTGCAGTAACTCACAGTATCTGCTTCACTTCACTACTCTGATCTACTAACTGTTGTCATTACCCTATTTTTCTGTCCTTCACCCTTCATTGACTTGATTGAATTTGACAGACAGTGAGCTTCTGAGGAAGATGAGTAACATATTTGTTCAGAAAGAGGCAGAGGGGCTACTTGCTCTGAAAGGCTTCTTTGAGGTGTTTGGCCTCATAGGCGTAGTGGCTTAGGAGACCTTTCAGAACAGTCTTCTCTTCCAAGATCTGTGGGACAAGGTTACCATAACATAGGAAAAATTGAAATCCTGTTGTCAAGAGATCTACCAGTCAATGCTTTAGGGGAGAAAAAGCAATTTCTTGACCTTTAAATATTAAGTACCTACTTTCATCCCGTCCATTATATTAATTCTTATAAAAAAATGCTATCAAATAATCAGACTTCTAATCTCTAAGTGTTGCACTTACCAGGGTTGTGTCCTGACACAGAGGTGGCAGGAACACTGCCCTACTTTTTCTTTAAAAGGGAAATCTGAGTGCTGATCCATGGATGAGGTGAGAAGGATGCATTAAGGAGAGGTAAGGTGTCCTATTGTGCTACATTATAATTACCAGTGATGGACTTGGAGGCATTGTATCTCCCTTTGGTAGCCTTCATAAGCACTTGCTGGTCCTTCCTTGACTATATGGGAAGCTCTCTCTGTCCTGCCTGAAGACTAGGTGAAACTGTGCCTCAGTATCCTCACAAGCACAGAGTGTCCACCACAAGCTGGGCGCACAGAGCCCTCTGATGAAGTGCCGCGTTAATGTGCTTAAAGCTTTCAATCTAAATCCTATCACTGAGAAATGAATATGAATAGGTGTCTAATATACCTCAAAGTGCTTTGAAGTAAGTTAGGCACTTAACTGCTATGACTACCTAACACGTTCAGGAGCTTTAAAAAAAATCCTGTTAAGCAATTTAAGTACTTGGAATTTCTGAGTGTTAAGCTGGAGTAAGTTCATTGTACAGATATTACCATAGAATTCAAAACCTCTCTTTTTATTCATTTTTTTTCAGTGTGTATTTGTGTGTGTTTGTATGCATGCACACCTGTGTGTGTGTTTATGTATCTGAAGTCTGGAAAAAGCTTACCATGAACTGACTCTGTTCATCTGCTGCTTAAAATGCAGAGTTACACTTTTTCTCTGACATAACAGTATTATTTTATCACAATCCATAGCAAGGAAAGGTGCAAGTAAGTAATACATCATATTCTCTTCCCCAGGAGCAACACAATTTTATTATCATCTTCAAATGTCTTCTTTTATTCTATTTTTTAAAAACTTTAATTAAAAATGTTTTTTAGGCCAAAATTTCTATTTCATTAACACCTGCAATCTCTCCCAAATTTGAAAATTGATACTAGCATTCACTGAGCAAATGAAATATTATAGGATCATCTTTATCCTGCAGTAGTGACAAAACAGGACTGAAATGATTACCTGTTGAGCTCTACTCTCTATATTTAATGCAGTTTTTTTTAAGAAAAAATATGTCTAATCCTGCTAAATACCTTGAATTTGAACATCCAGATTACGGGGTTTTTATTCATGTGTATGTGTGTGCATGCATTTTTTGCCTTTTTTTCTTTCTTCTTTTTTTTTTTTTTCTGTGCAGCTTCTGCAGGTGGAAACACAGGAGTTAATTAGTTTAAATTTTGCATGAAGTCTAATAAGTGACCCTACTTAAAGTAAACAACAGTCCAAGTTACATAGTTTTCTTTTTATTAGCTGACCTTGCAAGCTAATAAATCTATCCTGTATTTTTTCTGCTACTGCCAATTTGCAGCATACAGGAAACTAATCTTGTACAATAACTACCTTCCTGTACTCAGTTCTTAAATGGAGCCAAATGGATCGGTGGCGGAAGAGCTCTCCAGCAGTTCCTGTGAAACAGTGCTGAGCACAGCAAGACCTGACAGAGGCTGGTTGCTATTATTGACTTTGACAATGTAATTATGTTCTCATTTACCTCCCTAGCACTTAAGGAAAAAAAAAATCCCCCAGTACAACGACTGCAACAATTTTAATGTCAAATTCAAGTGAGATATGTATTTGTAGCATGCTAAATACATAGCAATAGCTCTGATTTTAAGGAGGTAAAACACACTGGCAGTAGCCATTATAACAAAAGGTCTTTCCTAAGTATCTGGCTGCTGCAGCAACTCTTCTGTCCAGACACAAAGAACCATGCTCAGTAATGAGTTAATGCAGGATCTGCATTCAGTTTAGAAACTCAGATGTGCTTTTTAGCATTAAAGACAGACTGCCATTAACACAGAATAATACAAATTAATCTAGGATTATTTATTTAGGAGCTGAGCTCTTTCTAACAAGTTTAGAGATGGCCATGAGTATTTTACATACTCAGGAGAAAATCCGTCTTGCAACCCCCACAGTCAATTGCAAGAGCTATCAAAGACTTTGTTTTTATAGGGCTGAATGCTATCGGAAATGCATGAGCTAATCCCCAATGTGCTGTAGCACCAGGGACACACGCAGATGGAGTGTGTGCACTTGCACAAAACTGATATTCTCACTTTGCCCTGCGTGGGGAAAAGACCTTCCAAAGGGAGGTCCTCGATTCAGTCAAGTGAGGTAAGTGTCTGGTCAATATGGAAATGAACGCGAAACAGCTTTATTTTCTTGGATTTGTCGCAAAGCGTTTTTTACAGCTAGCTTCCCCCACACCAATAAAATTCTCCCAAAGCCCACAATCCTTCCTCCACCTCATACCTGTCAAGACTCCTTGAAACAAACCAGAACAAGCTATTTGAATAGCCTTTTTGAAAAACATGGGTGATTATATAGTTTCCCCGACTAGGTCCTGATTATGCCCGACTCCTGCTTCATTTGCCCTCCTCGAAAAGGTTAAACACTAAGTATGGTTCGTATATTGCTCTCCAGGGAAGAAGACCATGATAGCTTCCGAGCTGTGGCTGTCATTATTGTAAAGCATTTATGAGAAATCACACAAGCTACTCCACTAAAATGGATACATTTCTCTGCAGCATCATTTATTAGGGCTCTCTACCGGCTCTGGTTAGGGATACAGCAGGGTGGATAAAGGAGATGATACAAAATAGAAATAAGCTTTATGCTCTTGCTAGGTCTTCTTTTAATGTGTGATTTCTCTTAGTTTAAAAACATAACTGTAAACTTAACTCAGCTCCTGGAGCTCAGCATTCAGTTTCAAGTGAAATAAAAACATGCTTTATACACACAGATCGGTGGTGGAGATTTCTGAATCTGTTAAGCACAAACAGATCATTCAAGAAAAATGGGCAATTTTGGATAGAGCTGTACTCAATTAGTATCTTAATGGACATTTTCCATTGTATATAATGGGATATCCTCTTGAAAACCCTCCACAGGAACAACTGATGGAGTGACTCTGAGAAATGAGGCAGTTAATGAATGTTAGGAAAAGGATCTATAGACAGAATTGAAATGTACTCCATTAATTTCATTCTAATATTTTTGCTAAGATAACATATCTTCTACTATACGTTGTAGGCTTAATCTTCACCTTTTACCCTTCCTAAATTAATATCTCTGGGCTCCCAGAATGTACTTTTCTTTGCAATCAAGGTAACATGAATCCACATAAAGACAGAAATGATGCCATAACTCAGCCTCATTTGCCACATGTCAGATCCATCCTGACTGAGACAAAGGTTCTGTGGAAGATGGTATGTGATCCTGTAATTAAAAATGCTGTAAAAATCATACTCCATAAGCAACATTAGCCCTTATCTTTGGAACTGACTTTTAAACTTTAATGCTCATTAAAACCTAGAGTTTTCTACCTAAAAGCAAGCAAATAAAATGTCCAGAGAAAAATATATCCCCTTCCGTACCCTCCAATAGATTTTTAATCAAACAGGAACATGCAGGCTTCTGACACAGGGTGTCATAAGCAGGACTCTGACTGCTCATGCCCTATGTTTCTGCTGTATAGTCTGGTGAAAAAAGCTGAAGTTAATAGCTAGTTATGTAGCTGCCTGCATTAGTGTGGAATGGAGGGAAAGTGTTTTGCAAGGTGTTGCTAGATGCCCTCTGGGCTCAATTTCTAGCTCTGAAAAAGATCATGCTATTGGCAATCCTTTCTCCAGTCCAATAGGCATGTCTCCATCCCCTTTTTCCTCCTGTCCATTATCATTTAACACAACTCCTATTGCTCTACTTCAGTTTCCTTCTTTCCAAATCAGACTTCCTTGTGCCCCCTCTTTTATCAGCACCTTCTTCCGCACTTTCCTTCTACTTCTTTCCCTGGCTGTGCTTCCCACTCCTAGCCCATGTCTCCAGGGGTTGACCATCTCCTGGTCCTTGACTCCCACTTGCTACTCACCTACCCCATCATCCAGTTTCATCTTCACTCGCACTTGGAGACCCTTGAGAGTCTCCACGGGAGTAGTGGAGCTCTCCAGGTTCTCTAGGGACAACCCTTTTCAGCTCAGTGTGGCTCTCCACATTGCAAGTGAATGTCCAGTAAAGATTCCAGGGGTTATATTGCTCTGTGAAAAGGGTGCAAACACAGTCTAAGAATATGGAGGATCTGTGACAAAAAACTCAGTGAAAAGGGAATTTTCAATCTACTCAAAGCTGATGAACTTCACCATGATCCTCATAAGCTTAGTAGAGTCATCATAAGCTCAAGCTTCAGAGATTCTTTTATCACAATGATTTTTTTTTATTAGGAGGGATAGGAGAAGACAGCAGAACAACTTACCCTGAATGCATTTCAAGACTTCACTCTGAAGTATGTGAAAGAGACTAAAGATTGACAGTAAAATTACATTAAAATTATTTTCTAAAGAGAGAAAAATAGCTATTTCCATGATATTATTGGAAACTGTCAAATCCTCAGCAAAAATATGCTCCAATACTTCCATGGAGCAAAAGAAAAATGTAATTCTGAATGGTTAGTTTACTAAAGCATTGAGTGTATGATTTTATAATGAGTATTTGAACAACCGTAATTGTAATTTGGATCAAATTTCTGGATTTTTTTTATAGAATGTGTTATTCATAGGTACATTCACACATAACTGCAGCATCTATATTTTCACATCTGTCAGATTTATTGTACACATGTTCAATATGTTATCTATTTAGCTTTTTCTGAACCTGTGAGCCACACATGTTTACTTGTTTTTGTACAATTCCATCTTCATAGTTCACTGCATTTTCTCTCTAAACTTTTCAAATCCTGCAATGTTTTGTTTAATCTGAATTGACAAGAACAGAACACTGTGTTCTGAGTGGAACCCTACCAGGGAAATGTTTTATTCTCATCATTATCACTGTCTTAGACTTGGAGAAAACCTGCTGTGAATGCTATTCTAGGGGGTTATTTAACTTCTTAGAGACAGGAACAGATTGACACTCCCCTCCCTGTCTATCAAACCAAATTCTGTTTCTCTCTTTCACCCAGAAGCACCTCAGTACATGAGTTTCTAATGCTTTATTTTCTAAAGAACATTATTTCACCTGCTTTTTGTTTTGACTTAATCTTGTAGTTCCAATGAACAGTTTTGCATTGCTATAGCTAAACTTCTTCTAGTACCTCTGAATTTCTTAAGCTAACCTGCCTTCTGCTTTGACTAAAAATATGCTTCTATTCTTAATTATTAATTGATTGTTTTTACATGAAATTAACAACCATTTACACGCAGATATGGATATCCGTTGCTTCAAATAGTGCCTAATTTATTCATATAGGCATCAATTTCTATATTAGTTTCCTTCGTACTTATTATTTCATTCTGTGTTAAGGCCATTCTGTGTTAAAAATTTAATTGGCTGACCCACTCCCCCCAAACAACATGAGATTGTACAGAACATTCTTAACAATGCCTTAAGAAGCAATAGGAAGCTTTCAGACTCTACTAATGTTCTCAGGTATTTAGCTGGATGTCCTGAGCTGGAACCTTTCGTGTTGCTTACCCCATTTTCATATGACAACGAAGTACTACCATTCTGATTTAGCTGCATTTTACACACGTTTTGCTGCCTTGTACATGATTCAGCAAAACAAAAAAGCTGGTGAATCTGGCTCTTGTACTTTTCTCATCTACCTTGATTTGCAGGTACTATGTCAGGAAAACAGATACACAATCCTTCCTTCTTGTACAGTTAAAAAGTCTTTCTTCGAATACTGACTGCTGGCTCTTTCATTTTCAGACTTCTGAGACCTACTGTGAACTTAGCAAGTTGTCTGGGGTGGGGAACTGATCTGTCACAACACATGAGGATAAGCCCCATCTGCTCTCTGAAACCATCAGTTTGGAGCTGCACTAAATTAATATATTTCTGCTTCCCTAGTCTGGAAGCTGTCCAAGATATCGGAAAAATAACAATTGTAAGGCAGCATATATTTAGGGTCCTCTCTTTAGTCACTAACTACATTTAGCAATATTCTTTTCGCACATGGTTTTTGATGTTGCCTGTTTTATCCTGCAAGAGTCTCATTTCTCCATACCCTGGAATGGCTTAGTTCTCACAAAAGAAGGTTTAGAAATACTGTATCTGTATTCCAAATTCTGTTCCCTCCCTATTTATACCTTCTTCATTACTGGAGATAAAATTTTGGCTCTCTTAATTTCCACTTACTTGAGGATCAGTTATTTTCCTGGTTCATGATAGGGTTTTTTGTTCTCTGCAGACATCTGCAAAGAAAGATAAGAGGACTCATTTTTGAAGCTTAGTCTTTACTTTAGATGGGATGTTCAAAATCTACTTTAACTAATCTAGTACCTGACTATTGGGTGCCCTGAAGCTGGAATTCTGGAAACTCAAGAAAATAGATCAAGTGCTGTTGCAGTGTCCAATAGGTAAAGAAATCTTGGTCACAGGCCATGGAGTAGCTTCAGACAGGGCACAGTGGTCAAAGCAGATATTTATCTATGGGATATACAGCGATTCAAAGGATGAAAGTATATGTAAGCGTGCAAAAATTTTTATTAATGTTTAGCTGAACTACAATCACACTCTAGGACATCACAACACTTTCTAGAAACAAAGCAGTATGAACTATAATGTTGTGCTCTGATATGAATGTATGATAAAATTTTATGACTTTTTGGAATCACTGCAACAAGTTGTGAATTTTTCATGAAATTAAAAATCCTGACTAATTCACCATATCAAATGGTTCTGGCATCTGGTATGTAGTGGTGGAGGGGAAATATTAAATGCAAATAAATTATCCAAAAAGTCCTCCTTAGGGCTTAGAGCACTGAGTTCATATTGCTCAAGCATACTGCTAGTTGAAGCCTTTAGAAGTGAAACTCACACTTAAAATTTACATAGTGTCATCCTCTATTGTGAATAGGTTATATTATAAATGGATTATAAACTAGTGACCAAAAGGTCTTGTGAAAAAAAATAACTGGTCAAGCTTTACAGATGCTTTTGTACTTTTTAAAATAAAGTGGCATGGATACAATATTATTTCTTACGTTTGTAACAAAAAAAGTATGAATAGATGCTGGGAAGTACTAGAGAAATGATGTAAAAAATCAAAGTTTGGTCAGGAAATATTTATGCATATTTTGCCGAAAAGTGCTTTTTAAGATGCAATTTTAAGAGCTTTGAATGTTGAAGGTAGAGGCATTTTTTTTTTCAAATTGCAAATAAGTTTCACTTTTGAATAGTTTTCAGAGTTTTTTCAGTGGATCATTTCCAGTGGAGGTATGTTCAGATCTCAAGTTAAACCTTCGTAAATGATATTTTTAGCTTTGCAAGGTTTTGCCTGGAGTTTATTCTACTGTGAATGTTTAGTGAAACACAAGCATCGTGAAAGACAAGAAACAAAGCTCAGAAATGTCATAAAAAACTATTTGAATCTTTGTACAGCCCCTCTCACCTAGAGAATGCATATGCTGTCATTTATGGTCCCTTATGTAGCACAACGAATACATTGCTGGATCTCTTCAAAGACTGGTTTATTCAATGGTGTTACTAGCTGCATGAAGATCAGTGAAAGTATATTGTTGCAAAACTAAAGCTTCACATTGGGGAGTCAAGTTCATTTTATACATAGCACATGAAAAACAAGATATACAGATGTACACTTCCATTGTATCAGGCTTTTTTCTTCCTAATGGGAAAAAAGAGCTATAATAATCCAAGTAAATGAACACTTGCATTACTGCTTACCCTACTTTTCTGTGCTTCTGAAGAATATAAATACATATTTTGAAATAGTCCTTTCGCTGCTTGGTGCACTCATTTTTCTCCCTAAGTGTTTTCTTGTGGCAAGAGGCACTTTGGAATAGGCACTTTGGAGGCACGTCTTTTCAACATTAGGCCACTAGACATATGATGATATCTGATTTGGGGACAAAATGATTATCAGAAGTCAAATCTCTTGGAAGAGCTTTGGAAGGCTAGTACCAGTCCTTGAACCTTCAAGGTTTGTTCTTTCAAGTGTCTTCTTCCTTCAGGAGTTTCAGTTCTGAGCACACATGGGAAAAAAACAGTACAATGTATGAAGTGCTGAAAAAGAAAAGAACTCAGAAGAACTCATAGACAGTTGCGCTCAACTGCCAACTATTTCCCAGAAAGCTTTTATATACATATATATATATATAAAGCATTAATGAATTCTCACAAGCCTTGACCTGGTCTATTTTGGCAGTCCTTGGCTTCTGAGAATTGTTTGCTCAGTCCTATCTAGGCCAGAGTCAGTAGCATGTGGATGCTGGTGTGTTAGAGCAACCACAGCCGAGGAGGCTCTCCTGGAGCAAGGTGCTGCTCA